>CM035788.1:13996468-14221468 GCA_020466265.1 Siphamia tubifer
AACTTCAACGCAATTTCAGCCAATCCTCCTCAATTCAGCGCGATGTTGCAATTTTAATCAATCACTGCGGCTTTCCCGCATAATGTGACCAATTATTTGCGACGTCTTGAGTTGCTTCTTCCACCTTTTCCTGTTTACCTTACAGTACAAATCAACATGTGCATGACCAGCAGTTCACATTTGACAACTAAAATGATGCACTAGTACCAACAGGTGCATTTGGAAGAGTAGTTTTTTTGTTGCAGTTTTATCATCCAGGTAATATTTTATTTGCCATATTTGAAAGGTTGCTTTAATATCTCAGTGTCTTTGTTCTATTTTTGTCAGAACCTTAACCTAACCTAAATACCTGGAAATGAACCCTTTGCTATTTTTAACTGCCCCTCAATGGCACATCTAGACGGCTATTTTTAGACAGGCCTAAGTGACGTCAGGGTGGGCAAGGACACCCCCACCCACCCACCCACGCACGCTATTCCGTAACACTACTACTCCTATTACCAATAATACAACAATAATGATAATGATGATGATAATAACTATAATTAAATAAAAATTATTAAATATACATAGTTTATTTCCATTGACATTTACAAATAAATAACTATGTTAAAGATATTGATCAACATTTCAGTTTGATGAAGCAACAAAAATAGGTCTAGAATTCTGTTTCTGAGTTTGTGATTGGGCGGGCACAGCTGTCAATCAGGGTGGGCCTGGCCCAGGCCCGCCCATAGATCCACTCCTGCTGACCCAACTGTCCGTTTTATCCTGATTACACTTGAATGTTGTTTTTAATGTTTATTTTTAACAGTGTTTTTAGTGTCTGTGTGTATGAGCCTGTAAAGATGAATTTCTGTCATTTGTGACCGACAATAAAATTGATTTATTCTATTCTATTCTATTCTATTCTATTCTATTCTATTCTATTCTATTCTATTCTATTCTATTCTATTCTATGACAGGTTAAAAATAGACCAAAAAAATCATTTGGAAAGATTCTTTCTGGGTTAATTTAAATGGTATAAATAGGCAGACCTTCCAGCTAAAATAGAGGAGCCACACCTGTGAAAAACACTTCCACCTGTCAATTGTCTCAGTAAACAATGGTTTGGCTCATTTTAGACTTTATCGAATTGTCTTCTGTCCATATAATGATACCAGCTGTTTTCACATAATAGCAGTGTAGGGTACCGACCCACTTCCCCTGTTTGAACACAGAAGACGTCTTCCTCTGTTCTCTGGATCTATACTCCTTCTAGACTGACAAAAAAAATTACGTAAAAATGAAATCCCAGTCTTTGTCAATGTGCAGCAACTGTCAGTTATAGAGTTTTATTGTTACTATATTCTAAAAATGTTGTCACAGTTTCAATTATCTGCTTCCAACCTCAGAATTTCTAATACTAGTAGTTTTACTATAAATAAAATAAACTCTATCCATTATATAAGAATAATACACAGATGTAATTTTCATAACTATAATATGATATATAATATAACATAATATAATATAATATAACAGAATAGAATAGAATAGAATAGAATAGAATAGAATAGAATAGAATAGAATAGAATAGAATAGAATAGAATAATTAATTAGGGCTTTGATATGTTATTTATTTCATTTGGTAAGGTCCACTAAATTGAGTAAATAATATATCAAATCAATGAGTATTACCTGGAATGTAGAGTAAAAAAAAATGCCATTTTGTGAAGAAAAAAAAAAGAAAAATCGGTTTTTGCAAGTTAACTCTTCATATATTTATATATACTTTATATGTACTGTATATAAATGTGTGTCTGTATTTGTGTGTGTTTATATTTATATTCATGTGGATTAAATAGGAGAATAAACTCTTCAGAAAGAGGTTTTAACAATAAAAGCTGAAGTAGCTGGATAATGTTAAACAAGCTGGTGCTTCAGGGATGGTAGTGGAGTTTAATAAGTAGTATTTTAGGGGTTTTTTTCTCCTTCCATCAAGGCCCAGGGAAATGCTTTTACTTGAGGCAGAATACATGGGTACCTAATGTGACCCTCGATGAGTCACTAGTGGAGACAAAACATGAGACTGTTCTTTTGGGGGGAAAATATAAAATAAAATAATAATAAAAATAATAAAAAAAAAAAAAGCTGATTTATTTTTCTTTTTCTTCCTTATGAAACTTGAACTTAAACAACATATACTTCAGTGGTTTCAAAGCAAGAATAGTATTTTATAAAGAATGAACTGTGTCAATTTCTGTATTTATTCTATTTAGCTTTTCATAAACTCTTCAGTTGAACGTCTTGAAAGATATTAATTCATTTTGATTGAATACATCCAGGATAATATTTTAGAAGCATTGTGTAAAGAGTACAACAGTTATAGAATCATCCAAACACTTAAGTTAAGTATGTAATCTTTATTTATCCTCCTCACACAGAGGCATCTCTCTTTTTTTAAATCTCTTTCTTTATATCAGGGGAGCTCTTTGTTCAGAAATGAGATTAGATGAGTAAAGTGGTCGACTGTGGCAGATTGGGAGTAAAATGTGAAACAAAGCAATTGCATTTTATATATTGAATTGGGATTAAGGGACAACATTGCCCCCCCCTTCCTCTCTACTGGTGTGGCCTTCCTGCAGGGACCCATGATCGTCCAGAGGAAATTCAAAGACCTTGTCAGTTTAAAAGCACATATGTTATGAAGCCTGTCAATCATCAATTCTAACATCACAGGCATTTATTTATTTATTTTTAAATCAAAATTATGAGATTAAAGTCAGATTTATGAGGTAAAATATCCAAATTGTGATATAGTCACAATTTCTGATTTACAACTTATTATTCATACTTTTCACATTTGTCTAGTTTGAAAAAGTAATGAGTCTATTCTGAGAATGTAAAGAGTATAAAGTACAGATATTTATTCAAATATAAAGAGTATAAAGTACATATATTTATTCAAATATACAGAGTATAAAGTACATATATTTATTCAAATATACAGAGTATAAAGTACAGATATTTATTCAAATATACAGAGTATAAAGTACAGATATTTATTCAAATATAAAGAGTATAAAGTACAGATATTTATTCAAATATAAAGAGTATAAAGTACATATATTTATTCAAATATACAGAGTATAAAGTACAGATATTTATTCAAATATAAAGAGTATAAAGTACAGATATTTCTATAAATGTAAAGAGTATAAAGTACAGATATTTATTTAAATATACAGAGTAAAAAGTATAGATATTTTTATAAATGTAAAGAGTATAAAGTACAGATATTTATTCAAATATAAAGAGTATAAAGTACATATATTTATTCAAATATACAGAGTATAAAGTACAGATATTTATTCAAATATAAAGAGTATAAAGTACAGATATTTCTATAAATGTAAAGAGTATAAAGTACAGATATTTATTTAAATATACAGAGTAAAAAGTACAGATATTTCTATAAATGTAAAGAGGATTAAATACAGATATTTATATAAATGTAAAGAGTATAAAGTACAGATATTTAGAGTATATAAAATATCTGGGGGTGTATCTCCACTAACAACAGCTGGTGTTAGCCTGGACGGGGTAATATCTATTTCACATATTTCATACAAAATCAGGATATTTTCATACGTTTTGAATGGTTTGAGGGGTAGTATTGGGAGCCTTGGAACGATTTAGGCCTCTATTTACGAACATTTCACGGTAGGAAAACACTACTGTAAAGAATTAATGTCATAAGTAGAGTTACCACTGTACAGGTTATCCTTTATTTTTCTTCTTTTCTTCATCTAAGGTCATGAACTTGTGTGAAATCTGGACACTTTGATGTGTAGTGTCTGTGCAGTGTTTGTAAACAAAGATGATGTTATGGGTCACTGTGACCCGGACACTTTAATGTGGGTAAATATCTGCTCAGATCTAAAATAAACATGTCTCTTTGATGTGCTGTGTTTTGATTGGCCAATTATTTATATTTTGATTTCCTTTGAAGAACCATTCAGACCCAGGTGTGTGAATTTTCTCTCCCTTGTCACTTTTCTCATGTCATCTCTTTGACAAACACCAAAAATGAGCTCCAGAAAGTTTATCCTTGAAGAGGTTTTATCACAGATGTTGAACTGGGAAAGTGACGAAGAGGAAGAGATTTCAGAGACAGAGGATAATGTTATTGATGATCCAGATTGTTAATTTTCCTATGATTAGTGTTTGTGAAGATAGAAGTTTGATGAAATAGTTCTTAAATTTACTTTTGGAATTTAAAAATGTAGTGTATGTATCTATTATAAATGTTTATTTCAACTAAAATAAAGTTATTATTAGCTAAAAAAGTTTGCTTAAGGAGCGCTACCTGGACTCAAAATAAGTAATAAAAATTAGAGGTGCTCTATTGGACAGGAGAATACAGCAAAAAACAAAGAAAAATTCCAAGGCACTCTCCTAAAAGTGAAGAATCAAAAGCCTTTATTAAACTGGCTTGGTTAAGAAAAAAAAAACCTATAAAATCACATAAAAACATATAAAAACCCCAACGCATTTCGGCATAAATGGCCTTCATCAGGGAGTAAGTTATTATTAGGTTTAACCTGGTATATATAACCAGTGATATATATATATATATATATATATATATATATATATATATATATATATATATATATATATATATATATATATATATATATATATATATATATCTTGTTCTGTGACATATACCCTAAGCCAGTAGTAGTTCTCAAACTTTTTTCAGTGATGTTCCCCCTGAGGAACATATTCTTAGTCGTCTCCCCTGACATGGACAAAACATTTTTGTAAGAAAAAAAGAGGTACAGTGTCTGTAAAATCAGTGTCTGACTTTTTTTTTTTAACTTATCGAAGTTTTTGTCACATAATTTAGACTTTTTATTACATAACTTTTTACTTTTTATCTCATAATTTTTAAATTAAGAATTGAATAAACGTTTAATTGAGGAAAAACACATTTTTGTTATTATTTTCAATGTAATCATTTATGGATAATTAATTTTTCAATGATAGACTAAATTTTTCTCATGTCCCACAACCTAGAACACCCCCACATTTTAAATGGCTGTGACGACCTTGGATTTATGTTAAATGTTGTCTGGTCATTTTATTTTTAATTACTTATTTGATTATAGACAAACAGTGATGGACAGCTATAATGACCAGTCACTGTCAAGAGTCTGACTGATGTAGCCAGGCTTTGGCAGCAATTTTAAAAAGCGGTAGGAAGCAGCGTCACGCCATCCGTCTTCATATAGAGTGTATGGATGGATGTGTTAGGAGGGACTGGAAGAGTAGAGAAACAATAGAACCTCTGACAGAATAGAGATGAAAGATGATGATGGTCATGATGATCAGAAATGTTTAGTCAGTTTATGTTTCATCAGCCTGTTCTATTCTATTCTATTCTATTCATGTTCATATTTCTTCAGGTTATTTATATTTTATTGTTACAGAGTAGTTTGTACATGCAAATATTTTCATAATTTAACTCTATCTTTAATTAATTTTACAGTGTTTTGAGTTAATAAGAAGTGTTATTCTTTATATATAGCACAGTTATGGTGTGTTTTACCCTAATATTTATGTATTTATTTATGTATTTATTATTCTTAAATTATCCCACCATGAGCTACATTGCTCTTTTTGTTTCATGACCATCTGGAGTGGTATTTTATATTGGCGCATATAAAATGAAATAAAATACTGATATCCTTAGATCTCATTCTTCGCATTTTTCTTTGAATTCGTATGAATCTGACACTAATAATCACTTTGGTATTGATATTAATGACATTAAGAGTTTAGCTTTTTTATCTTTCTGGTAATTTTATTGGTTTTTAAGGGCTCTTGTCACTTTTTTGATCTATCTGTCTGTCTGTCTGTCTGTCTGTCTGTCTGTCTGTCTGTCTGTCTGTCTGTCTGTCTGTCTGTCTGTCTGTCTGTCTGTCTGTCTGTCTGTCTGTCTGTCTGTCTGTCTGTCTGTCTGTCTGTCTGTCTGTCTGTCTGTCTGTCTGTCTGTCTGTCTGTCTGTCTGTCTGTCTGTCTGTCTGTCTGTCTGTCTGTCTGTCTGTCTGTCTGTCTGTCTGTCTGTCTGTCTGTCTAATCTATCAAGGATCAGCAGGTATAAAATATGTTAAATCAATAGTTCGTTATAGAGCTTTGGATTTCTATGTATTCATTTGACCCTGCCTTTATTTTCTCATTGGTTCCACCTTCAGACAGGTCTAGGTTTGTGATACAATAGTATTTTTCAGTGTTTTCTGTCTGTGTTTTTGCCCTTTATGGATCATATCTGCCACTGGAGGAAAGACAACTGACAGTGACAGAGAGAACACCGTGAGTACCACATCAGCTGTTTCACTGGGAATAACCTCACATTCAGTGTAAAAGAACAGGCTCACATTGTGTTTTTGCTTCATTTGTCAGTATAAGAAAGTAACCTACAGTTTTTTCTGTCCCTTGTTCAACTGCATTATAAGAGCAAAGAGCAGGATGAAAGACGATTGTCAAGGAGAAAAGTGTGAGCATAGTATAGATTTGACTTATTTTTCAGTCAGCGTTGAGTAGACACCAAAGTAATGCCGATGCCAGTTGTGATGTCAGAGCGCCTCTATTCTCTAGCATCTTATGACAACTCACACTGTTACTGATAGTTTAACCCTGCCAATAATAGCGTCAAGGGGAACGGTCATTCTCCAGACTGGCTCAAATTAAAAATAAGCCCAGGATGAAAATGTGCCAAAATAAGTTGAATTCAATGCAATAGAATCAGAGTTTGTTCAACAACTCAACTTTGATTTGATTTGATTTGAATGATTTATTTCGAACATGTGCAAAGTGCAACAATAATCAATACAACAATAATAATAATAACAATGACATGTCCGAAAAGGAGTAGGATGAAGCATAAGCTTATTTTTTAACCCTCCTTCACTTCCCCAATAACCTAAATTCATCTTATAGCAATATAGTACATAGTACAAAAAATGATGATAATAATAAAAATAATAACAATAAGAATAATAACTATGATGAGTTAGTGGACAACTTTGCAAGAAGGAAGAGCAGAAAGAAACTTTTGTAAAATGGGTACGGTGGGTTGGTGCGGGGGGGGCCTTTACAAACTCCTGCCCCCGGGCCCAGAACCCCTATAATCTGGCCCTGAATTTAAGTGTCACTGGTATTACAAGGTGATCAACTCCAAGTGCCCACCAGCAGACAATTTTAACCAATTTGACACAAAAGACATCTGTAGTTTTTGTCATTCAAACATATAAGTGACACCATTAAAAACCTTAAAACTTCTAGTTTTCAAATATATATATATATATATATATATGTATATAAAATAAATTATATAGCTGGCCCTTTATAAAGACAGTGAAAGTGAACATCTTTGGGTGTTCTGTACTTACCGACTTCTGCAGCTGCCGAGGCCACACCTATCGATATTCACAGGTAATGTACCCGGTGTCTGTTCAGAGGTGAGAGCACGCCCCATTCAGTCAGAATAGCCAGACAAAGCACATGGAAAGTGACAGAGGGTGGGAACCATCAGTAGTACTTCACGCCCATCTAGTTAGTATTCAAATAACACAGGCTCTGTTATGTCTGTTGGCTGTACATACAATCACTATTTTCCATTTTCCATAGAAACAACAAAACATTTCTAAATGCTGTTTTTACTTTTATGCAGCCAACACTCGTGTTTACAAGGTTCAAACTTCAAAAGTCTTAGATGGATATATTTATTATGTGTTTTCTTGCACTATTTGAAGACCTCTAAGACCTATTTTTATACAGTTGGATTTACACTCAATTTAAATAAAATCTGATTGTATTACATTCAGTTTGCTTTCATATTATTATTTGTTAGGCCTTTCAGAATACAACCACATTCTACGCACTTGTTTAGGGACCATTACACCACTGACTGTAGCCTATCAGATGACTGGCTCCAGTATGTTACACCTGTTTAGGTTAAATCATAATTTATATTTATGATGTTCTATGTATTCACTTGTATCACTATCATCCAAGTGTTAGTTCTCTTAAGTCTTCCTAAAATCTAAATTTGATGGCATTTACTCTAATATGACAACATGTACTCCTACATACCTGTGTATTTGTAATTAAACCAGACAGGAATGGTTAAATCATCCAACAAAGACTCATGTTTATCCACCAGGGATCAAAGTAGACTAGGTTCTTTGAACAAATATGAATGTTGTGGTGTGACAGTGGAAATTCTCTTCTATTTTAATCACAATTTAAGAATATGAGCTCCTGTTAACAATTCTATAACCAACTTAATCCTTTTTTATGTCCCCTTTTCTTTAAGTGATACAGTGGTGGAATGGAACAGACTTTATACTCCACCAGTCTTCTTAAGTACATCTTATTATTATTATTTTTTTTTTACATATCTATACTTCGAGTAGGTAAAAATAACAACGTAGACATGATTTTATGGTAATTATCTGTACTTTCTACTCCACAACATTTCTACAATTTATGCTGTTTATCGCAGGGTTAAAAAAACACACAAAAAAAACAATGTCAGTGTCTGGTTCATTCTGTATTTTAACTCTTGTAAATGTGGTAAAAACACTTCAGCTCTGTGTAAAGGCTGCACTAAAGGCAGACCTCATCTACTATAGCGCTGCACTGCAAACTCAAGTGGGACAAGTTTCAAAAGGATACATGACTTATGCTAAAAATGAGCGAGTTCCTAACTGCTTCAGTAACTGCTTTAGCGGGTGCTGGAGCATAACTAGCCATTTACAGCAGTGATGTCTGATAAAAATTTCACAGGGGAGAATAAGCACTCGCTGGACTTTCCACCTCAACAGTGTGGAACATGGTTCAAGCTGTAAATGTGCGGAAACCAGTGATGACAAACAAGATGTGGCCTGTTGTTACACAGTTGCGAGTCAGTTAACTGAGCATATTGCACAGTGATGTGTGTAGTAATGAGCTGGTGAGGGGAGCAAAAGCCTCAAAATAGCAAAAAAAAAGAAAGTATTTGACAAATTGCTGTGGGTATGGCTGACTGAACTTGCGAAATATGACAGTACCAAGGCCATCGCATACTTAGTAATGGTGTAGTAGACAAATAAAATCACAGTTAACATTCATTATCATCCCTATATTAAATATACATTTTAGTCAGTCATTTCAATACAGTACGAATGAATGAATTTCTCAGTAGTGGAAGTTTCATTTATTTTAAAGGTCGGGTCAGGATGTTTTCCTTGAGCACTTTTTATGATATTGCTTAAAATCCCATTCAGACTCCAATTACAACAAATTGGGGTCTGAAAATATTGCCTGAAAACCTCTTTATGATCCCATATCACACACTGAAATAGAATGTTTGCAAAAAAATAAATGTTTTAGTCCAGTCTAGAGGAAAACTCTGGCTAATGATTGTACTGATCATCTTTACAATGAGTGATTTGCTGATACGTCCATCAAATATTAGTCGTCCTCCATGCTTTCTGCGCATTCACATAAACAACTATGGTTGAAAAAACAACAACCAGCAGAAAAACCAAAGTAAAAAAAAATTGTTTAAAAAAGCCATGGCCATGAGGAAGCTAACCGAAGAATGGAACAGGACAAGGGTGGTAATCGCTACGACTTTCCAGTGCTGGTGTCAACTGAAAAAGGAAAAGGGGCTCAAAACCACGGCTAAGGTGACCATGTTTCTACTAGATAGGTAAGATGATACTCTTATGATTATATATATGACGACATATTAATAGCTTATGGTTTTCATATTCACCCCGTCAGTGAGAAAATTGCAGATATTGATCAAACATAATGTTTCAGCAGGTTTTGCGAAGTCACCAACACTGTACGTAAACTGGTGTAACACCATAAACTATTGTCCTTATCTGTTAGTTTTCCCATGGTGTTTATTTCATGCCTCTAAACCTTTTGTTAGCTAACAACACAAGCTGATAAATGTTGCTTATTGTTTTTGATTTTGGATGATAATTAACATTGAGTTCTCGTGAATGCTCATGAATCTCTGTGATCGCTCCAGACAGCATGAGCGTTGATGTATTTTTGAACATGTGGTTTTGAGGGGTGGTCTGACGAAAAGGCATGAGTGTGTACACTTTCAAAATACAGCTTACAGGAAGCATTTTCCAAGATCTCCTACGCTACTTTTAAATGACCTGACACAAAAATAGAAAATGTAGTGGAAGTGGTAATGGAAAGGACTGAAACAAAACACCATCCAATCATTCGGAGCGTCTACTCAAAATGATTGGATGGTGATATGTCAATCAAACTCAACTAGCATTTGTCACTCCTCCCTCTGTACCCCTTCTGTATGAATTATGCATTCATAGGTTTGGAGCACGAGTGCAGGAAACAAAGCCTGAACTAGGCTCGTAATATAAGCAGAGGGTTTTTTTAGGTATCTGTACTTTACTTGAGGACTTCATTTTCTGCCAACTTTTTACATGTGTTCCCTATATTTGTTCATAAATACTATCTGTACTTTATCCTCCTTACATTCTCAGAATGGAGGTCCTTGGGCAAGACACTGAACCCTGACTTAGTCTCGCAGTAGAACTGACAGAGCCTTAGAAACCTACTGGTATTTGAGTGTGTGTGTGTGTGTGTGTGTGTGTGTGTGTATATGTGTGTGTGTGTGTGTGTGTGTGTGTGTGTGTGTGTATGAGTGTGTGTGTGTGGGTGAATGTGATGTTAATGTAAAGCGCTTTGAGCACCATGAAGGTGGAAAAGCGCTATATAAGTGCAGAACATTTACATGTCTGAACAAAAACAAGTACAATTTTAACAATTTTCGACCTCAGTCTATCAGTTTTTCATTTGCACATGTGCAGAACAAGTTATATTTTAATTACAGATACACTTAACACTTAGTAAGAGGCAGAATATTTGTAAAATTACACTTATTTCTCTTTAACTCTTTCAGGTGGTTCGTATATGTTCTGTTATTTATTCAGGTTTTTGTAAAAGGATGGTTTGTTAATACAATTATTTTCATATCATTTAACATTTAACAGTAAAATCTGCATTTTTCATTATTTATAGGTAATTATGATCAAATTTTACTGCTCTAACCCAATTGAGATCTAAATATTCTGTGTGTAGAACCTGAATTAAAATCATTTTCACACCATTAACATCTTCATTATTATTCATCCTACAGGTTAGATTGCACCCTTTGGCGGGCCGGATTTGGTCCCCGGGCCTTATGTTTGACACCTGTGGTGTAGCAGCATGAGAGGCAGTGACACCAACAGACTGGATAAAACCCTCAAGAAGGTTGGCTCTGTTATGGGTCTGAGGCTGGACAACTTTCAGACCGTGGTGGAGAGGAGGATGCTCCACAAACTGAGCACCTTCTGCACCACACACTGGACCGACACCAGAACACTTTGTCCAACAGACTGCTACAGCTCCACCGTCAAATGGACAAATAGAAAAAATCCTTCCTCCCCATAAACCATCGCATTGTACAATAAATCATAAAAACTTTTTTTCATTTACACTATGCATTTTCTGTAATACTGTAATTACATTTTTGTGCTTACTTTGTACTCTACAGTTATCTGTATTTACACATTACTATGCCATTGCACCTTCCTTTTTTTGCACATCACTTGGTTTGTTTTTCTTATTATGTGAATGCTGTTTCTGTTACAAAGCAATTTCCCAATTGTGGGATCAATAAAGTACTTCTATTCTGTAAGAGTGGGGTTTTTTGGAGCAGCCTCAGTGTGGTATGCATGGACCAGTGTTGGGGTAGGAGCCAGAGAGGAGTTAGAAATGTATCTGGGTGAATTGTTGCTGTGCAGTGCGCATGAATCCTCAGGAAGAAGCATTGTGTCTTCCAGTATTCTGGAGGTGTGGCTTTGAGGAAGTGGGGTATCTGAAGAAAGGGGTTTGGTCTTTTGAATTGTGTATTTTCAAAATGTAGCCAATGGTTTTTCTAAGATTTCATATCCCACCTTTAAGATACTAGTACAGAGCCAGTAGAAAATGTCCATCAATGTCCGTCCATCCACTAAACTACAGCTAGCTACAAACAAACCAAAAATTAAAAGGGTCTAAAAGTGAAGTGATAAAGCTGAACGGCGAATGAGCCAGATAGTAATGTAGCCTACAGTCATTAAGATTGGCCCAGTGTTAAATTGAAGGTGAATCAGACAGTTAATTCAGTAAATTACAGACTTAACTTAATTCATGTGAATGCGTCGTAATAATAGCCTCGGTTATAACCGGACTTGCCGTGGCCGCAACAATGACAAAAATGTGACTGAAGTTTTTAGCGGTGTGTAGCACAGTTGTGTTGTTGTCTGATACCCTATTGGCACAGGATAAGTATTACCTACAAAATAAAAAGGCAGTAACTGCATTTTTTTGGTAAAAATTAGTTATTGTGTTTCTTTGTCATGTAATAAAATATCTCATCACTTAATTTCTGTCATTTTGGAAAAAATTGGTGGGTGTTTGTAGAGTAACTGCAAAAAGCACTAGTAAAGCAAAACAAAAAGACAGTAAAGATCATTACCTGTGTTCAGATTATGTAATTACCATATTTTCCACACTATAAGGTGCACTGGACTATAAGGCACACTGTCAATGAATGTTTTTTACGTAGGTTTTTCATATATAAGACGCATTAAGTCAGATCAAAAGTAAAAATTATGAGATAAAAAGTCAAAATTATGAGATAAAATGTCTGTGAATTGCAACAAAAGCCTAAAAAAACACAGCAACTTTCATTGCAATTTTTCAGAAAAGCTCATGCAACATCAGACATTCTAAAAAAAAAACGCCTGCGAAATCCCGTAGGGACTGAATATAGATAGATGATCACAAATTGGTAAAGGTAAGAAAAATATCCACAATCATTGCTTCATAACAAAACCTTTGTTTTTGCGTTTTTTTTTTTTTTTTTACTTAATTTGTGCGTTGTAGCGGTAGAGAAATAATACTGTATGATGGATTTAGTGTTAGCAGTGGAAGGTGTTTTTTTTTTTTGTTGCTCTGGTCTCAGACTGTTTTCTTGCCCGTTTAAATTCATGTATTTATTTATTTATTTAGTAGCGCTTTTGTGTAACATTCTTCTGGTTATGTGGCTGTATGGAGTGTGCATATCACATAGCATTACCATGGCAACACAGACGGAACTGTGGCTGCTTGAAGCTACAGCAAATATATCTAGAAAATGAAAAGAAAATTTTATAGGAACTACTTCACACACAAAATTCTAAATATGCCGACCATTCTGTGTGCTTTATGTGTATGCTTTCAGTGAGAACAGATGCTGTCCATTTACACAAAGATCACCTGTGTGTTGATAAACCTGTCAGACATTTCTTTACTTCTATTTCTTCAAGTCTAACATCTATCAGTTTTTTCGAAAGCAAGTCCGAAGACTTCTGCAATACTTTGATGTCCGGCTTTTTCAGCTCTCAGAATTCAAACAACCTTTTTGAAACCTTTACCACGTTGCCTTTGGGGAACTCTTTTGGTTAGACATTTTGATGAGGTTTGTTAAACTAGCCTCCAGCTTGAACAAGTGTCTTAAATTTATCTTGTTAATTGATGAGAAAGAAAAAAAATATCTATATGTTTCTGGGGGAAAAAAGATAACATTGGGAGACAGTGAATCTTTTAGTTTGAATATAGTTACTACTTTTTCTCTGTTTTTACTCACCAAATTCTGGATGAACAGGTATAATAATAATAATAATAATAATAATAATAATAATAATAATAATAATAATAATAATAATAATAATAATAATAATAATAATAATAATAATCAAGGTTCAAGGTTCGTTTATTTGTTTTGCAGTCAGGGTGAACATTTAGTTTAATATACAACACATTTAATATAGGGACATTGGTCGAGTATACTGTATAAAAAGTACAAAAAAACAGAACAAAGTGCTCAGTGTTCCACCACTGATCATTATAGTAGCATGATTTGATAAAAGAATAAAATAATTAAGATCTCCTCCTTCCTCTCCTCTCCTCTCCTCTCCTCTCCTCTCCTCTCCTCTCCTCTCCTCTCTCCTCTCCTCTCCCTCCTCTTCTTTTCCTTTCCTCTCCTCCTCTCCCTCCTCCCCTCTTTCATCTCGTTCTCTCCCCTCCTCTCCCCTCCTCTCCCCTCCTCTCCCCTCCTCTCCCCTCCTCTCCCCTCCTCTCCCCTCCTCTCCCCTCTCCCCTCCTCTCCTCCTTCATCTCCCTTCCTCCTTCCTCCCTCCTCTTCTCTCTCCTCTCCCCTCCTCTTCTCCTTCATCTCCTCTCCCCTCCTCTCCTCCTTCATCTCCCCTCCTCCTTCATCTCCTCTCCCCTCCTCTCCTCCTTCATCTCCCCTCCTCCTTCATCTCCTCTCCCCTCCTCTCCTCCCCCCTCCTCTCCTCCTTCATCTCCTCCTCTCCCCTCCTCCTCCCCCTCCTCTCCCCTCCTCCCCTCCTTCATCTCGTCCTCTCCCCTCCTCTCCCCTCCTCCCCTCCTTCATCTCGTCCTCTCCCCTCCTCTCTCCTCCTCTGTCCTCCTCTCCCCTCCCTTCCCCCTTCACCTCCTCCTTCATCTCCTCCTCTCCTCTCCCCTCCTCCTTCATCTCCTCCCCTCCTCTCCCCTCCTCCTTCATCTCATCCTCTCCTCTCCCCTCCCCTCCTCCTTCATCTCATCCTCTCCCCTCCTCTCCTCCTCTCTCCTCCTTCATCTCCTCCTCTCCCCTCCTCTCCTCCTCTCCCCTCCTCCTTCATCTCATCCTCTCCCCTCCTCTCCTCCTCTCTCCTCCTTCATCTCCTCCTCTCCCCTCCTCTCCTCCTTCATCTCGTCCTCTCCCCTCCTCTCTCCTCCTCTCTCCTCCTCTCCCCTCCCCTCCTCCTTCATCTCATCCTCTCCCCTCCTCTCCTCTTCTCCCCTCCTCCTTCATCTCATCCTCTCCCCTCCTCTCCTCCTCTCCTCCTCTCCCCTCCTCCTTCATCTCATCCTCTCCCCTCCTTTTCTCCTCTCTCCTCCTTCATCTCCTCCTCTCCCCTCCTCTCCTCCTTCATCTCGTCCTCTCCCCTCCCCTCCTTTCTCCTCCTCTCTCCTCCTCTCTCCTCCTCTCCCCTCCTCTCCCCTCCCCTCCTTTCTCCTCCTCTCTCCTCCTCTCCCCTCCCCCCCTCCTTCATCTCATCCTCTCCCCTCCCCTCCTTTCTCCTCCTCTCCCCTCCCCTCCTCCTTCATCTCATCCTCTCCCCTCCCCTCCTTTCTCCTCCTCTCTCCTCCTCTCCCCTCCCCTCCCCCTTCATCTCCTCCTCTCCCCTCCTCTCCTCCTTCATCTCCTCCTCTCCCCTCCTCTCCTCCTTCATCTCCTCCTCTCCCCTCCTCTCCTCCTTCATCTCCTCCTCTCCCCTCCTCTCCTCCTTCGTCTCCTCCTCTCCCCTCCTCTCCCCTCCTCCTTCATCTCTTCTCCTCATGTCTTGGATGCCTTGTTGACCTTATTATAAATATTTTTGACCTTTTCACCAGCTGTCTTCTCCAGTTGTGGACAAGGGCACATTACAGGTAAGTGATCAGTGGAACAGAATGGCTGACAAGAGCTCAGATGGACAGGACAGTGGGTGGTAGAGTGCTGGGGAGGAGGGGGTTCAGAGTGAAAAGGCTCCTGAATGTCAGAGGTGAGGGCGCTGATGAGGAATAAAGAAGGTGAGAAACACAGAAGAGCCAAAGCGCCCTGGCATGCTGTTCACTGTCCAGATGACCCCTCTCACTATCTCTCAGCAGAAGGATGTGCCTGCCAGCCTCTCAGTCCATCATGTTGACTCCAACAGCTGAGCAACATCTGTTCATTAGACTTGACAGATGAAACAGAGGCCTGTGAAAGTGAGAGCATATTCTATCGAGCACATTTTTAAGACAAAATTAAGCATATTCACAGGAATGTAATCCTTGCATATTTGGGATATGCATGTGTCTTTGGTTGTAGTTGAGCATAAAATGAATATTTGCAAACTATAAAATGAATCCATTTGTTCGTTTAATGTATTTGTGTGTTTTAATGTTTGTCAGAAGCTAAAAGTTACGAGTACGCTATTTTCAGTATACAAATACAAATTTCTCAGATGGAAGAAAGTGGTCAAAAATACGTCATTGGTTAAATGACTGCTGTCAATCATAAAGAAAATCCCGTTTTTAACGTGGATAGAGCCGCACTGTGCTACAAGTCAGATTTTCTTGAACTTCTAGGAGTGAAGTTGCTGCTGAGCAATGATGGCTTGAATTCGATGTGTTTTCTGTGTTCAATGGTTAATGCCTGTGACGTGATGATGTATTTTAGACCACGTTATTACGTCTGAGAAATTCATATTCGTACCGAAGACAGTGTATTTGTAATTTTTCATTTCATGAATGCAATTTATGATGGAACTTTTTGATTCAAGTAGGTAGACAGACAGACAGACAGACAGGATAGATAGATAGATAGATAGATAGATAGATAGATAGACAGACAGACAGACAGACAGACAGACAGACAGACAGACAGACAGACAGACAGACAGATCACAAAAGTGACAAGAGCCCTTAAAAACCAATAAAATCACCAGAAAGATAAAAAAGCTAAACTCTTAATGTTATTAATATCAATACCAAAGTGATTATTAGTATCAGATTCGTACGAATTCAAAGAAAAATGCGAAGAATGAGATCTAAGGATATCAGTATTTTATTTCATTTATATGCTGCAATATAAAATACCACTCCAGATGGTCATGAAACAAAAAGAGCAATGTAGCTCATAGTGCCATAATTTAAGAATAATAAATACATAAATAAAAGGGTAAACACACACCATAACTCTGCTATATATAAAGAATAACACTTCTTATTAACTGAAAACACTGTAAAATTAATTAAAGATAGACAGAGTTAAATTATGAAAATATTTGCATGTACAAACTACCCTGTAACAATAAAATATAAATAACCTGAAGAAATATGAACATGAGTAGTATAGAATAGAATAGAATAGAATAGAATAGAATAGAATAGAATAGAATAGAATAGAATAGAATAGAATAGAATAGAAAAGAATAGAATAGAATAGAACAGGCTGATGAATTAAATTCATTCAGGCAGATCTCAAACGACCTCCTACAATGTTCAGTCTTAAATATCAAACACACAACACATTATAAGTACAAATGGTCTCATGTTAGAATTTGCAAATATTTATTTTATGCTTAACTATAACTATGTACTGATTACTTTTCTGTGAAGATGCTTAATTTTGTCCCAAAAACTGCTCCATAATGTTCCACATAATATGTCTTCCACATCATTATGAGCG
This sequence comes from Siphamia tubifer, assembly GCA_020466265.1. Classification (NCBI taxonomy): domain Eukaryota; kingdom Metazoa; phylum Chordata; class Actinopteri; order Kurtiformes; family Apogonidae; genus Siphamia; species Siphamia tubifer. Next base: position 14,013,841 of record CM035788.1, read on the forward strand.
GCTCATGCCTGTTTTGTTTCCAAGTCCCTTGTACATGTGATCTGCACGCCAGGCTGCACAGATACAGTAGGTAGCAGGAGCAGAATTGTGAGTGGTAATCGAGGCATTTGCTTCATCTGTCACGCTTCTTTCAGCTCTATTGTGCTGTGCTGAAGGTCCTTCTCACCATTACATTGTTTTGTTGCTTTTTTCTCAACCTCTGAAATGTCACAGGGAAATGGGCACAAAGCATTGACATGGATGAGAACCGATAAATAATACAGCATTCATTACAGCACCCACCCTCAGACACCCCCCCCCCCCCCTTGCCGCCACACCCACAACCCTGTGTTTTTCTATAGGAAAAGACAACTGACAGACGCTGAAGTCACAAACACCTGAGTGCACACTACAAACATATTGACAAATAGAAATACAACACATTTCTATGCAGAGGATATTTGAACCCTTTGATGCACCTTTTTGTATATATTTTTGGATATTTGATTTTTCTGTATTTTAGAAGAGTTGTTGAATATGAGGATATATTTCATGAATATTTTTTTTATTGTTTGTTTCTGGTTTTATATTTTAATTGTTTTATTTTTTGGATTCACGTAGGTAGGTAGGTAGGTAGGTAGGTAGGTAGGTAGGTAGGTAGGTAGGTAGGTAGGTAGGTAGGTAGGTAGGTAGGTAGGTAGGTAGATAGATAGATAGATAGATAGATAGATAGATAGATAGATAGATAGATAGATAGATAGATAGATAGATAGATAGATAGGTAGGTAGACTACAAACATATTGACAAATACAACACATTTCTATGCAGAGGATATTTGAACCCTTTGATGCACCATTTTTGCATATATTTTTGGATATTTGATTTTTTTTTTTTATGTTTTTTTTTCCTGTATTTTAGAAGAGTTTTTGAATATGAGGATATTCATGAATTTTTCTTGTTTGTTTCTGGTTTTATATTTTAATAGTTTTATTTTACAAAAAGCCTCCAGTGGACTAGTGTTGTAAATTAGCACTTGTGCTGAAACACTCAAACAATGCATCTAGTTTGTCCACTGTAATTGCTATGTCCACATCAAATAAAAAAAATAAATTAATAAATAAATTAAAAAAAACCAGAAAGGCACAAAATAAAATAAAACACAAAGAAATAAGAACAGCAACACCATGTAGAAGTGAAGTTGAGTGGGTTGAGGGAAAGAGACAGAAATAACGATGGAAGGAGATCCATGTAAAATGATGGGATTAGATTATATCACGTTAGATTTTCCTTTATTAGTCCCACCCATTATATATGTCAACCAGTCAGGGTAAAAATAAAAGTCAAAAAATTTCAATTAAAAGCTTCACTTTCATAGAGTAAATTCTATAGTTTTATTTTTTTACAATATACAGTATATATACTATACGTGTGTGGTTACGTTTTAGTGAATCTGTCATTATGATTCGTCTGATTCAAAATTTTAACTCAATTAAAATGAACAGTTGAAGGTGTTGAATAAACATGTTAATTGGATATAATTATATTTTTCCCCTCTGTATTTGTTGTGTTTCTCAGCATATTTTGTGGGAAATTTGAGCACAAATGATAAAAAGAGAAAGAACATTCGACTGACAAAACTGTTTTGATCAAGATTTATCCAAATTAATCCAAAAACTATGATTAATCTGCTTAAACATTTTAACCATTTGACAGTCGTAATTTCATAAGGCCCAGGGTCCAAATTCGTCCCACCAGAGGATCCAATCTGGCCCATAAAATGAATAACAATGAATGATATTAATTGTATGAAAATTATTTTAATTTCTATATAAATAATAATTAGATCTCAGTTGTGTCAGAGCAGTAAAGTATGATCATACTTACCTATAAATAATGAAAACTGCATATTTTATTTTTGTTTTAGCATAAAAATTGTAAAATTACATGAAAATCTTTATATTAACAAACTATCCATTTACAAAAAAAATTTAATAACCTAAACAAATAACAGCAACCTGAAATGTCTCAGGTGAATACAGTGTAATTGTAGTAATAATCTGCCTGTAGTATTTTGTGTATTTGTAATTGTATTGTAAGTTGTAATTGAGGCAAATGAGGACAAAATCTGATTAAAATTGCAATTGTTTTTCTTAAAACGTGTCAAGTTGTTGATGTTATTCACATTTTAAGGCAAAGATTATAGATGTACATTTTATCATATTATTATTTTACTGGTCTGGCCCTTTTCAGGCCATGTCTGGTCATGGTTCAGTTGGTAGAGCGGGTCGTCTATTAACCAAAGTGTTGGCGGTTCCAGCTCTGTCCTATTCATTCCGTTGTGTCCTTGGGCAAGACACTTCACCCTCCTTGTCTCCAGTGTCACTTACACTGATGTATGAATGCGTTTGAATGTTTGGTGGTGGTTAAAAATGGCTGCCAATGGCTTCTGTCAGTCTGCCCCAGGGCAACTGTGACTACATACCGTATTGTTCGGATTATAAATCACAGTTTTTTTCATAGTTTGGCCGGGGGTGTGATTTATAGTCTGGTGCGACTATGTGTGAAATTATTAACACATTATTATATAATTTCACACCTTATTTTCGCACTAAACCGCAAGAGGGCGCTCTAGGCCTGTGTTGATAATTTCAACATTGCCGGTAATTTATTAAAAACAACTGAGAAGGGCTGACGTAGAAGAGGAAGCGGCGCATCGTCTACCTCCCGAGTTGGGGGAGTTGTTTAAAAGTGACACTGAGGATGAAGATTTCATTGGATTTAGTGATTTGGAGTGAAACTGATAGTTTGGAAAACTTGTTAGCATGTTCTTTATGCTAGAGTTATCTGAATAACTCTTCATATGTTACGTCGTTACTGACATTACCAGGCATGTCAGTCATGTAACGTTAGTATACCCTACACTTATTCAGCCTGTTGTTCTCTATTTTATTTTTATTTTAAATTGCCTTTCAAGATGACATGTATGTTTTTGGTGTTGGATTTTGCCAAATAAATTTCCCCAAAAAATGCGACTTATACTCCTGTGTGACTTACATATGTTTTTTCCTTCTTAATTATGCATCTTTTTGGCTGGTGCGATTTATAATCCGGAGCGACGTATAATCCGAAAAATACAGTATGTAGTTTACCACCACCAGAGGGAGCATGTGAGAGTGAATGAATAATGGATCACTAATGTAAAGCACTTTGGATGCCTTGAAAAGTGCTATAAAAATCTAATCAATTATTATTTCCAGTTCATATTGAGCTAAATGTGGCCCCTGAACTGAAATGAGTTTGACACCCCTGCTCGACACTATGCATACACTTTTGTTAAACATGTTTCAAAGAACAAGCATGGGGAGGGAGAGTGCCATGAATGGAATGAATTTGATTCTATCACCCCAGGGAGCAGGTCACACTACCCAAGTCTTTGACAAATACTGTGGTTGAGAAAGGGGATAAGAAAGAAAGGTCAAGGAGAGCAGGGCTGAGACAGAAAAGAGAATTGAGTCATCACTAGTTATCTGAAGTTCAAACACACCAGTCTGTCCACTCCCCTGCATCCTTATCTCACACACAACAGCAACACTGGTGGCTCCCTGTGTGGGAAACCAGACAACTTCTTTTCTGAAGGTGATTGTAAGGCTGACACATCTCTATAGTGTTTTTCATGTGTTCTTGGCATTTGGTCAATATTGATAACCATGGTTCTTTGCAGGGAGAAAAAAAAAGGACTGATTTGTACTTGTTTGCTTCCTTGATGATCGTCACCTGACCTTGTCTCTTCAGGTCTTACCAAGATAATTTTCACTTATTTTGTGCTTGAATGAAGCAATAATTTAGAATTAAGCAAAAAAAAAAAAAAAAAAAAAAATTGGATTTGAACGAGTGAAAAGTATCTTGGCAAGACTTTTTGAAATCAGTTTAAAAATCAGTTCTTATATGTCACAGGTGTCAAACTCTAGTCCTCGAAGGCCGGTGTCCTGCATGTTTTAGATGTTTCCCTCTTCCATGTGATTCACTTTAACCCTTTAACTCCTGAGAACTAACAAAATAATTGGTAACATGAGCAAAGTAAGACACAAATCAAAGATAGATTGTATTGATTATTGTTGCACTTTGCACATGTTCGAAATAAATCATTCAAATCAAATCAAAGAAAAATACTACATTTAAAAAATAAACAAAATGTAGAAAAAGAAACAAAGTGAGCAACAAAAACAAAATGACAAATAATGTGGAAAATTTTGAAAAAAAAAAAAAAACAATTACAAAAGAAGAATATTAGTATTACAATTTGGTCCCAGCAAATTTAATGTTGCCATTGTTTAAATAAAATAAAAATGTAAAAAAAAATCTTGCTTTTTGGCACCCTTGTCCATGCACAAAACTAAAAGGAAAACAGCTGAATTTTTCTGAATATTTAAACTAAATCATCCATTCAGAATGCATCAGCGCTGACACTTAAAGAGTTAATAATCAGCTCCTCATTAGACTGATAATGATGTAAAGGCCTCCAGTTGTAATGGAAGAGGGAAACATCTAAAACATGCAGGACACCGGCCCTCAAGGACCACAGTTTGACACCCCTGTTATATGTCATGTCTTGTCTGTTTTATCTCATGTTTTCCTGTTTTATTATAAAACCTAACTCTCCTCTCATTTCAGGTCACTTACCACTTCCTCTTGTGTCTAATTGTCACCTTTGTCCTAATTGTGTCCACCTGTTCCCCTTACTTCATGTATATATGGTCTGCCTTTCCCATTGTCTTGTGCCGGAATGTTCTGTCCTGTTTGATCACACTTTTTGTTCCCAGTTCTCCAAGATTATTATAGTCTTGTTGCAGTGAATGAAGACTTGTGGATTGGGATTTTCTTTTAAAAACAAACTGTTTTTCAACATTTTGCTTTTTTGATCCAACTTCTCCAGCTGTAGAAAACACCCACTCACACATTTCACTTTTAGAAAATGATCTGAATAGTTAAATGAAGTCACTTTGAATTCAGATGGATCAGGTGGAAACTGTTTTAATTTCCTTGTTTTCATCCTGTTTTTTCTCAAACACCTTTAGTTTCTGATATTAAATGAAAATGTTCCCATGGGGTGAAAACCTTTTTGGCTGCTTCATAACAGAAATGGGAGTAAGTCCCATACATGTAAGACTCGAGGAAGTTCAACTCGTCTCTATAGGAGGATCACATAAGTAAAGTCCAAGCAGAGGTTTTTGTACTGTCACATCTGTTTAGTTTGAAAAAGTAATTATTCTATTTTAGTAAGGAGGATAAAGTACAGATATTAATGAACAAATGTAATGAGGAAAAATCAAAAGCTGCCTAAAAAATAAATAAAGGTAAGTACACATACTTAAAAAAAATAAAATCAAAATATACTTAAGTACAGCAACGAAGTACATTTTTTTGTCACATTTCTGGTGACCTTGACCTTTGACCTACATTCACCAAAAATTTGATGGGATCTACTGTAGACCATCTGACAGCTTTCAGGTGGTGTGGTAAATATAGAGAGGAAAAGACAAATTCAATGGGTTTGGGTTTCTCACACTTACCGTGCACAGTAATTAATGATAATGAATTTGCAGGCTACAGTCACTACACATATGTCTTTTGGCAGATTTTAATATTCCATAATTATTATTTTCTATTAAACATGTCACACTGTGTTTGCATTTGGCAGAAGACGTGGAGGGGTTTACAAAACTTTGGCAATTTTATACATGTAAAGTGTGGAAAAACATGTAATTTAGTGGCAAAAATAAATAAATCAAGTTGCTGCAGGAATTATATGATGAAAAGGCGTTGATTAGAAAAAAATAATCTTTTTCAAAGAATATATAATTGAAAGGATTTACAAACCAGCCTGCATGTTGGAGTTCTACATACTGCATTAATACTCAGCCATTCAGATTCCCAGCCACTACATAATATTTTCAGATGTATTTCAATAATCCTTAAAAAAAACGTTAAAACTGGGAAATCACCAAACTGATAACACTGCTCTACATTGTTTGTTTTTTCAAATAAAGTATCTGCTTCAGATGATGGTGTGTTATTCCACATATATGGCGGTTCATGTACTGGTAAACTTATGCCAACAATAAGTTTCCATTTTATCACCTATATCTGGCCATACTGGTGTGAATGTATGTGTTTTTAGATGATTATGTAAAAAAAAAATAAAAATCTGAAAATTGACTGTGATGCATACGTTTTCAATCTTAACATTCTGATTAATTATTTAAAATAAAACAGGGGGGGGGTGTCACGGTGGTGCAGTGGTTAGCACTCGTGCCTCACAGACCCTGGTTAGATTCCCACACCAGACCTTTCTGTGTGGAGTTTGCATGTTCTCTCTGTCTGCGTGGGTTTTCTCCAGTTTCCTCCCACCATCCAATAGGTTACTTGATTAATCTAAATTACCCATTGGTGTGAACGTGAGAGTGATTGTTTGTTCAGCCCTGAGATAAACTGGTGACTCATAAAGGGTGTACCCCGCCTTCACAAACCCCTGTGACCCTAGTGGGGATAAAGCGGGTTCAGATGGTGAGAGGAGCCTAAAAAACAATGTCATTATTACATATATATAACATTTAAACTACTGAAAAGTTAAAACTAATGTAAATGGACTGCACTTATATACCACTTTTCCACCTTCATGGTTCTCACAGCGCTTACATTAGCCTCACATTCACTAGTAGGTTTCTATGGTTCTGTCAGTTCTACTGGGAGCCTTCAGACAGGCTGCAATGTCTTGCCCAAGGACACTTCGACATGTGGACTAACAGAGTCAGGACAAGAACTTCCAAACTTTCGGTCATTGGACGACCCACTCTACCAACTGAGCCACAGCCGGCCCTAAAGTGCAAGTACTATCAAGTTATTGCCCAAACGATGCAGCAGCAGCGTTTTGTTTTTTTGTTTTTTTACTAGTTGGGTATACAGTGAACTTCTGTAAAATTCAAGGGTGTCAGATTAAAGAAGATTTGATGGCATGAGAGGAAAAAAAAATAAGTGAAGGAAAGGAAAACTCGGCCCTTGTGTCAATGTGCTTTGTGTCCCCTGGAGCTGCAGAGCCATCATAGACTGGCAGACCATGGTTCTTACTGATCTGTGAGTAAAAACGACAGCCGCTGATCCTGCCTGGAGTGACACTGCTAGAAATATACCACATTTCTCTAACACTAAAGTCATTGAGGAGGTTAAACATTTAGCTTTGTGCAGAGGGAAAATAGGCAGATCTGGTTTAGCACTCGAACACAAGTGGAATATGTTTTCTTCCAGGGAAGCACCAACTGGAATAAGCCTAACAATCACAGACTTCGATCCATTTCGTATTAGCTGGACTTTAAGCTAGTGATGTTCCATACCACTGACTTCCTTTTCAATCTGATACAGAGGAAAATAGTTTCTGTAAAATTAGTTTAAAGAGATATTTCACTATTTTTTCACATGAATCTGTATAGAATCAGCGTCTTTACTCTGGTGCATCCACGGTGACTTAACCCCTGACAGTGTCCTGTTAGTCAACGTCTGGTTTTGGTTAAAGCAAAAGTAGTCTTGATGTGTCGAAGTAAACCATATTACAACAGTGTTAATGAGCATTTAACGACAACCTAATGATATATAGCACATCCACAAAAAAAGTTAGCTTTGGACAAAGCTGCAGATATGGGCATTAGCATTAGCATTAGCACACTGCTCCTCCCGATTGCAAATGTAGATTTAAAATCCACTTTTTTATGGTGTTTTTCTCTAAGCTTGTTAAATTTCTCACATTTGTGAATGGCAATCTTTGGTACTCTAAAAAAAAAAAAATCACTTTTCCTTCTCTTGGTTAGAACATTTGGCGCAGCTGTAAACTACACAAAACAGATATTTTCGTCAAGTTACTTCACTTCCTGCCCTCCATCTGTAAACCATGCACTGATTATATAGTAATGTGATGTCACATGAAATCAAACCTATTCTAGAGTGTAAAGATCTGGCATCAGCAATATTTCAGTATCAATTCACGCATCACTAATGAGTACATAAAACCTTAAGGTAAACAAAGCAGTGAATCAGACAAGTACAGCAGTACATCACACTTTCCTCTTTTGTTCTACATCACAAATAACATGGCAACATCTCGCACAACGCTACAGGAAGGTTCTGAATGAATGGAGCTGAACACACTTGATTTATCCTGACAACTGTGTCAATTTTACTCTATACAGAGGCAGTTGGTGTGTGACTTTAGACTAAAAACAGATCTGCAGTGAGCGAGAGAAGACAGCAATACAATAATAGGGGTGTCGGAGTTCCACCTGCACACCAACACTCTTATTGGCTGCAGGCTAAACACACCATCCAAGAGTTCATGCCCAGGGACACTCCCAGAAACACCAAAACAAGAGCAGAAGACACACATTGTGAGTCACAAGAAATGTGACTCGCTTACAATGTGACAAGGATTATTATTGGATGAGTCTATGCATCTTTAAAGCCATGTCTTATTCCATGTAAATTTTTCTACTGCCAGAAAAACAAATGTGTTAAAATACTTCAACCTACTAACCCAAGCATTATTTTTATGATCACATCCAAGTGGATTTTTCCTCAGTGTTGAACCTTTCTTATTTGATCCATTACCATTTATTGTAATATTTTAAGATTTGTCTAATATTATACAGATTTTTTTTCAGTTTTCAGTGTGAATCGTGTATTGTCTTATATTTCATTCATTAGTCGTGTAAGTGTTGATGAAAAGGATAAAAGGACAGAGAAAAGTGAAGAAAAACAACTTTTTCAGCAAAATCAACAATCGCTGTCGTTTACTGAGGACTATAAATTATAAATACTATAAATAAATTTTATTTGGATTATTTAATTATGGTGTTTTTTTTTATGGGTAATCAAATCATATTTCATCTTGGTGTCTCCAGGCTGCATGCCTCCAGGCTATCGTAGGCTCCTCCTCCTCCAGGCTATCATAGGCTCCTCCTCCTCCAGGCTATCGTAGGCTCCTCCTCCTCCAGGCTACTGTAGGCTCCTCCTCCTCCAGGCTACCGTAGGCTCCTCCTCCTCCAGGCTACCGTAGGCTCCTCCTCCTCCAGGCTATCGTAGGCTCCTCCTCCTCCAGGCTACTGTAGGCTCCTCCTCCTCCAGGCTACCGTAGGCTCCTCCTCCTCCAGGCTATCGTAGGCTCCTCCTCCTCCAGGCTACCGTAGGCTCCTCCTCCAGGCTATCGTAGACTCCTCCTCCAGAAAATCATAGGCTCCTCCTTCAGGCTACCATAGGCTCTTCTTAAAAACAGATGTCGCTTGCATTAGCTGAAACTGAAACTTAACATGTTTTCAACATTCAATTTATATAGATATGTAATTTATTGTCATTTCACCCAAAATATCATGGATGCACTACAAAAACTAAATATCTATACACAGTCAACATGATTAAAAACAGATTAAATACATACTGATATAAAAGAGCATATAATGATCTAAAACCAGGTAGATGCATGGATAATAATTTCAAATGTAAATAGAAATGTCCCTGCCCATTAATTGCACAGTGCTATTTAAATTCCAGCCTTTCTTATAGAGTGGATCTAACAGGACAAGACCCTCTGCTCTGTGGACCCTCCACAAATGCTGGGCCCTGTGAATTTGTCATGGTAACCCCCCCCCCTCCCCCCCTTTTCATCGGCACCCTAGGCAGTACACCTCAAACATCATCAGATGCCAGAGTGGGAATGTTGTGTTACATTGCCGGCTACGTATAAAAATGACAACTTCTGTTACATTTTGGAGTTTTATCCAGAAATAGGAAAAAAAAAGGCTGGGTTATTTATTTATTTATTTATTTATTTATTTATTTATTTATTTATTTATTGTGTAACCCTAATCAAATTACAATGGTTAAATGCAGCAGAAAATGATTTATTTCCACATATACTACAGAGCGTCTGAACCATTGAAAAGGATTTATATCTGATAATGAAAAAAAAAAATAGAAACTGCATTTTACCTCTTGTGTACGTTTATTGATGGGGTTAATGGTTTAGTATGTTTTAAAGATTTCCAATCAGCAGATGGTTTGGTTGTAAATTTATCATTGTTGATGATGCAGCCTTAAGAGACAATAACCCTGTTTACATGGGAGTTTATATTCCTGTAGCTTATTTTTCCTTCTTTTCTTGATACTTTGTTGACCTGCTAGAGCTCCACCACGAAGAGATGTGTTGGTCCATTGCCTGCTGTCAACTTCTGAATACACCTTCCTGTCACACCCCCATGAACCTCCTGGCACACGTTCCTTTCTAGTGTCTGCACTTTCTCCTGGGCCAGACAACATCATGGTTTGCTTTCACGATTAAACATAAGACAGAATCTCTGGTCGTTTTAATTCATTTGGCATGGATAGAACATGGGAAAAGCCAACAATACCAGCTGTTAAAGATGCAGTTTGTTTGTTTTTGGGTTGTTTTTTTTTTACTGTCTCTTATGCAAAATATGAGACAGTCAAGAAGGTTGAATAAGTCAAAGATGCTGGAATAGAACAGCCAGTGCCAATGATGAATGTGTAACATTCACATCTGCACTTAAAATAAAGTGCAGAGTTGAATGTTATAATTTTGAAAAAAAAAATTACAATTTTTGTTTTTTTCATTTCATGTATGTTTTTTTTTGGGGGGGGGTTTTGTGTGTATTTTTTGCATATTTGAAAGAAATTGAATTGAATTTACAATCCTTCAACCTTCAGGAGGATTAACCAGATCAGAAAATGGAGGGATGGATGAAAAAAAAAAATAGGGCTGTCAAATGATTAAAATTTTTAATCAGATTAATTACAGGATAACAGAATTTTTTGACTGATCCATGATTAAAACACTTTGTTGATGGGCTGTTTTGACTCAGGATTTGTTTTTTTCCTACTCAAATTTCCCACAAAATAAACTAAGGGGCTGTTTACATGAGGACTATTGTGGCTAAAAACAACAAAATATTTTATTAATCTTGCCCAACATTGGTTGGAAGAGATTATTGTAATGAACGTGTGTGTGTTTGCAGTGACATATCATGCTATAACTCAATGAATATCACTATGAAATTACATGGACGTATACAAATAGTTAGTGCCCATCAGATGCAATGATCCATTTGAGTAAAGGTTAAAGGTCGCAATTGACTAAAAGGTCAAAATCCCATTATTGGTAATAACTCAAGAACAGAGGGTCACAGAACATTCAGATTGGTACCAAACGATGCGGAATGAAGATTTCTACAGTTCTCATATCTGGTGTTATCACCAAAATATACATCTATAGCCACACACTCTACACACATACTGTATGAATCAAGGAATTGAGGCAGAATGGTGTTAAAATTGCCTTTATTTTCCTTATGAAATGTAACTTTTATTACAGTAAAACAATGACAAAAATTTGAATTATGTTTCCATTTTTCTGGTCTGGCTCGTGGCCCCTGAAGAAAATGAGTTTGAGATCCCTGCTTTATATGATGCATGTGCACATCAGCTGCTATGGTTACAGAGAACTGGGAAATATATCCACCTGCGTAATATTTAAACAAAAATAACAGTGACATACTTTAAATGGGAGACATTGTCCTCGTTGATTACCCATTCAGGGGCTGAAATGGCAAAAACAAAAGCAAACAATGTAATTCCATGTCTGTGTGATCCTGTAAAAGGCCTCCAAAGCGCTCGTCTCATGAAGCATTCGGTACACATCTATTGATGCATCTCACACGAACTGAATCCACTGTATAAACAAAAGCAGACGTCCAAAAATGGATATGTTGCTTGTTGAATAAATTAGACTAAAATGGAAATTGTTGGTTTCTAAAAGCTGATGCCAGTTTGTAGAAATAGAATGGTAGTGCACGTGAAAAAACGAAAAAGAGAATTTACAGACGGTATAAAATAGAACTAAATGGAAAAAAATAAGTCACTTCAGAGGGAAAATCAGTGGAGAAACTAACTTTATCATAATGTACTTTTTATTGATAGTTTATCTCATAATTTTGCCTTTTTATCTCAGTTTTTGACCTTTTATTAGATAATTATGCATTTACTATCTCATATTTATGACTTTATCTCATAATTTGACATTTTTATGCCATAACTTTGACTACTTCACATACTTATACTTGGTTACTTCCCACCTCTCGATATAACAACTTCTTTAAAATAGTTTAACTCAGTAAAATGCAGCGACACAACCATATAGACACCAGCTGAATACGTTTGATATTCATGTGATATCAGTCATTTTGGTTGTCTCGGGTTTTTTTACAAACCGAGACAACCATAATAAGAAAATATGTAAATGACCGTGTAGTGCAACATCCAACTGAAATTTAGCGTTTATCATATCAAAGCTCATCACTCTTCAGTATATTCAGTATTAAAAATGTTATCATTGAATTTGACATTTGATCACATGATTATGAATTTCTTATTTCATATTTATAACTTTATCTCATAATTTCAAGATCATATCTCATAATTGTGACCTTTTTTTAGCTCATAATTTTGACTTTTTAAATCTCATTTAATTTTTTTATCTCATAATTTGACATTTGATCACATGATTATGCATTTCCTATTTCTTATAATTTCATCTCATAAATTTTGAGATGATATCTCATAATTGCGAATTTTTAGCTCATAATTTTGACTTTTTCAATTTCATTTCAAATTTTTATCTCATAATTTCAACTTTTTATCACAGAATTTGACAATTGATCACATGATTATACATTTCCTATCTCACATTTATGAATTTATCTCATCATTTTAACTTGATAATTTGATATGACACATGTATAGATATCACAGACATTTTTGTTTTCGTTTTTTTTTTTACAAACCGAGACAACCATAACAAGAAAATATGTAAATGACCATATAGTGCAACATCCAACTGAAATTTAGCGTTTATCATATCAAAGCTCATCACTCTTCAGTATATTCAGTACTTACATTTTTATCACTGAATTTGACATTTGATCACATGATTATGAATTTCCTATTTCTTATAATTTCATCTCATAAATTTTGAGATAATATCTCATAATTGCGAATTTTTAGCTCATAATTTTGACTTTTTCAATTTCATTTCAAATTTTTATCTCATAATTTCAACTTTTTATCACAGAATTTGACAATTGATCACATGATTATACATTTCCTATCTCACATTTATAAATTTATCTCATCATTTTAACTTGATAATTTAATATGACACATGTATAGATATCACAGTCATTTTTGTTTTCTTTTTTTTTTTTTTTACAAACCGAGACAACCATAACAAGAAAATATGTGGATGACATCACTGAATAGTAAATGATGACAGTGTAGTGCAACATCCAACTGAAATGGCTTTAGTTTAGCGTTTATCATATCAAAGCTCATCACTCTTCAGTATATTCAGTATTTCGATAGCCAGCACTTGATCATTTAAATACCAATTCACTTAGAGCCTCTTTTTCTCTCTCATTTTGTTTTACCTTGGAGGCATCCACATTTTAATCATCATTACCATGATTGTAATTACCATTCACATCATCATAATCCTAAAGACATTAAACAACTGCTGCTAATTTCTCATGACAAAGAGCTTGGGCGCATTCACGGACTCCACTCTGTTGCTTTAAATTGCTTTTCAATCCCAAACACTTCCTCAAGTCCCAGATGAGGTTGGCACCGAGAACTGACGGACCTTTTACCCAGCCTATTACAATTCATATTAAAAAAAAAAAAGTACCATGGTTTAATCAGTCATCATTTTGACATGTTTTAATTTAAAGAAAAAAATGTATTAGAGAAAAGCACAATATTAAAAGTTTTTGTGCCAAATAAGCATAAATGTCAGTGTTTGATGAATCTAGTTTCAATTTAATTTGCAAACGGGATTTTAAATTAGTGTTTGAGATGTTGCAAAATTGTCCGTAAATGTTTAATTAATGGGTAGTTGAGCAGCTTTTTTTTTTTTTCTGAAACTCACAAGTCAATGTTTATGACGCACATTCGAATGTTATAACTTTTTCCAGTTAAAATTCATTGGAAATACTGTGAGTCTCAAATTATACGTTTATTTTCCTCTTTCTAATAACCTCCTGAGACCCAGTAATATTTTTTTGTTCTCTGTATGGGACAAAAGTTTGACAGTTTTCCTTAAAAAGACAAATGATATCCATTGTGAAAGATATTCAATTAAAAAAAATAACTACATAAACAAAAAATCTGAAATCCAGTAGTGGTCAAAATACTCACATTTTGTACTTAAGAAGTACAGCTACTTATGTGGGAAAAATACTCTGGTAAAAGTAGTACTGATTCAACTCCTTTACTAAAGTAAAAAAAAACAACTTCTCATTTGTAATAAAGTTAAACAGTAAAACTGCATTTTTTTTTTTTGCTATGGATGAAATAATGTTTTTTTTAAGCCAGAAAAACTGAAAAAAAAAAATGTAAAAAGTATCTGAAAATAAATGGTAAATAGATCTACAATAGTTCCCTTAATAAAAAAAAAAAATACTAGTTGGAAGTACTTAAAAAGAAGAACATGTTACAGCAACTTAATACATTTGAGTAAGTAGTACTATTTCTGGAACTTTAAGTATTCACAACTTAATATATTTAATTATTCTGAATGTTCAGGTTTACCCAATGTAATAGTAACAAACATAAAGATGTATAAGCTAAAGTATAATATATTTTTGTGTAGAGTTTAGTATAAGTCAATGATCAGGAACCTCATGTACACTATACGTATGACTGGGCAAAGATGATTATTTAATGTAAAAAAAAAAAAAAAAAAAGCTGACATTTTCACTTTACTGGGTTACAGGTGGATAAATAAGCAGGAATATTGTTGAAATGTTTCTAAGTTTGAAAATTATTCACCAACTTTTTTTCATTTCCCTCCAGCCTCACTTTAGAATATCACTGTTCCAGCCAAGTTATATATCAAAGATGTGTTTGGAACAGGTTTGGAAAATAAATGCAGACTTTGTTCTTATAAATTTCATGAATGGGCTCTTTTGCTAATGGAACCCATGGAAGTCTATGAGACGTCCTGGAAGAACAATGACTGGTCCTCAAATACAATAAAGAGCACAGACCTGACTGCTGTCTCTTCTAATCAATATTGGTGGAATGCCAAAGATTAAATTAATCTATACAGACTCGAAGAACAACTGGCGACCTACTGATGTAAAATATTTAACCCCTTAACACCTACTGTCACATATATGGACGTGGTACTATATAGTCACATTAATTTACACACTTAATTTTTATTTTTTATTTTTTTTAATGCTTTTAACTTCTAAGGGTCCACAAGTAGTCACTCACAAATGTAAGCAAACCACAACAGATCTTAGCTTTTATGTCTCATAATTAACCACAGAGGAACAAACACAATTATAGTCCAACAAAAACATCCAAACCAAGAAATATATAGTCGAGATACAATCCAAATGTAGTCGAAATGCCTCAATAAATATTCATAAAAGGCGTTATTTCATTTAAGGGGACATGTAAACAATATCCCAGTTTTTATCTTCATATTTTAATTTATAATATAAATAAGTAACTATTGCATGTTATTAAAATGGTTCAAGAACAACATTCAATCTTCTTAAGACATTTAGGCAAAATGTAAGTGGAAGCTTAAAGGGTTTAATCACATTAATCACAGGGTTGCTTTGAATTAATTTCGATTAATCATGATTGAAACACTTTATATAGGTTACTGTTCTAAGCTTTTCATCTTTTTTTTAATTCAAATTTATCACAAGACAAAAATGCTGAGAACTTTTTTTTAAAATGCTAAAAAAAACAAACAAACTACAAAGTGATGAAAAATCCAAAGCCTGTTCAAAAAGTCTTCTAAAATACAGTAAAGAACACACAAAAAAGTGATGAAATATCCAAAACACATGTATCGTGTTAAATTTGATGATGATGATGGATTAATTTGTGTTAATGTGTTAATTTCGACAGCAATACTTTTTTTTTTCCTTTTTTAGATTTAAATTGAGGCATTAATAACTTCTGAACCATTAATCCTATAAATGCATGTACATAATTGCTCTAAAATATTTTTGACAAAATTATAAAGCAAAAAGGTATTTCAGGTAAATAAAATGTATTTTTGTCCATTTATATTTTTAAACACTTAATTCGAGATTTTTTTTTTTTTTTTACCTAATTCAAGCAAAAAATCTGCTAATTGAACAAATAAAAATTATCTTTGTAAGATTTCTTATTTTACAAGAAATGTGAAAAATAGTTAATATTTAGATTTTTGCAGTGTGTTGTGCATAAAGTTTGAGTGTTTTATTTTTTTTGCTCTTATTTATTATACACATTAGTATTAACTTTCACAGTGTAATAATGACATTCTGAGTCTCAGTTGCACTTTATGGAGAATAAAGTACATCATTACAATCATTTCATCACTTTTTTTTCAGCTTTATGAGCAACGGTGTGTATATTTATATTTAGAAAATCTGTCTAAATCCTGATATGTTAATATTTGAAACTAATACAAATCTAAATAAATAGGTCAAGAATATGACGGGTATAAATGTGTATCTATTTTCTCCGTGTAACATTATTGTCAAACATGGAATCACTCCTCCTGTCATGGAAGTCGAGGAGTTCTGTGAAGTCTGCATCCAGTGCCTCTGGGATTTTGAAGAAACATCAGTTCAAACTAAATTTGGCAGCTTCCAAAGATGTTGATTTATGGTTCCCCTCTTGCCCTCCGCACCTCTATCTGTCTTCACCATCAGGCTGCATTTGCAAAGTTTGTAGTCAATATGGAATGTCAACCACCCATGCACTCCTTTTTATTTATTTATTTATCCTTCTTCTATTATCCAAATGCCTAACATGTTGATAGCTAAAACAAATGCAAAACAGGAAGTGGACACAATTGTTTTCTTCCAGTAGACATCCAAATATTAAGTGGCTGTTCTGTCCAATCAGAAGCCTCTGTACCTCCAGCTCTTAAAGCCCGATTAACTAGAGCAGAATACACCTGTTTCCATGGAAACCTTTATTCGGAATTAAACTGTCCATGTAAACACAAAAGAAATGACTATAATTCTGTATAATTTTTTCCCAAATAAACAATTTGGGGTTAAAAAAAACATCATGTAAACATGGCTAATGATTACCCGAATGCATGATGAATAACAGTGAAGTTTTAAGTGTTAGTTCGGCATTTTACACGTGTTTTTATCGCCTATAGACTGTGCTATCCCGATTCTTTACATGTATACTGTAGGTCTAGTCGTGCTTCATAGTCAGGGGAGGCGGGGCTTAAAGGTTGTCTTTCAAATTCTTTGTATTTAATAGGACAGTACTACAACCAATCAGCCTAATCCTTAGAATGACATAGTATGATGCCAGAAAGTTCACAGAGGAGTCCGGAGAAAGTTACGAATGATTAAACAAAATGGTGGATTATGGAGCTTAACGACTGTTGTCGCTTCTGTAAAAAAGATTTTAAAGATTGCTGATCACCACCCCTTGTTGTTCTTCTTCTATGGTTGTTTCTGGTTGTTTCTGTCCGAATCATTGCAGCGTCACTTTGTTACGCTCGCCCTCTGACTCTATACTTCACTGTGATTCGTCGGAAATCTAGCCAAAAGTTAAATCAAGCGTAACTAGACTACTACTGTAGCACTATAAATGTGCTGCCGCTAGGAGTCTAGTGCGGCTAGGCTACTGATTTTAGGTCATCGAGGATGATGTACAGCCGTTCTGATCACAATTTTGCATTTGAAACTTGAGGTTTCAAAAGTACATTGAGTCCAACAGGCACTCGGAAAATCAGTCATAAAACTGCATTAAACTTTTGTTTGCAAAGACATGAAAGTCACCCTGTGGTCAGGGGTGGACAGTGTTGCATTGACCTGAAAGGCCTTCTAACAGTTGTTTTAGCATTTGGTGGACCTATTTTCCCAGACCCATCAACTGACAAAAACTCCAGGTTGCATACAAACACACCCTTTTCCATTAGACTTAGACTTAGACTTCCTTTATTGTCATTGTTACAATAAACATGTTTACAGAACAACGAAATTGTATTTCCGGTTCTTCCTTAAGGTGCACTTCAAATTTAAATATTAAAAAATAAAGAGTAAACTTTGTAGAATACAAATGTACAGTATGTAAACGTTGAGGTAGACTTATTCAGTGCGGTATACATAGTATACCGCACATATACTTGTTAAACCAATAGAAATCAAAGGATGAGGACAGAAACGTCAATATAAATTATCTGGATGTATATTTTCCAGCGATATTCTGCCTGTTATTAAATGTTTAATGCATGTTTTGTTTTGCCTACTGTGATCTTTAAATTAGAACTTACATGTGTAAATGATAAACTGAGACATAACATTGTTAAAACCACACATAATTTTCTTAAGAAATTTCAGTTTGTTCATGTTATTCACATCGTTTTAAATGATGTAAATATTTTCATCACATAACTTTACTTGTTTTGTTCTAAAACATAGAAGAAAGTGATAATATTAGGTTATCATTTCACTGGTCTGGCCCTCTGATGATCAACTTTTGAGATGTTTTTGACACCCCTGCTCTAAGTCTTCCCAGACAACCTAAAAACGGGACTTTTTGTGCAAAATTCCAAACTAACATTTTCACATTTCCTCTCACTTTTTTCTGCAAATTTTAATTTCCTTGTCACGTTGTGATTGATTGAATGAGTCACGCTTTGTCTGTTTTCTGACCACATACCAAATTCATGTTCTCTTCCAACTGTGATTTAAGCCAATGAATTTACTGAATACACTTATGTTCACAAATATTCTATAAAATGGGAATGTGGTGAATATACCAAGAGTATAGGGAAGCTTATAGCGTAAAACAAATAATTAATGGGTTGAATCTCGGTTTTTGGCTGCGATGTGAGTAATGTTGTGGCACCTACATAAAATCTTACTGCCAAATATATCAGTATCAGCAGTTGCTACGTGCACAGCCTTGGCAGGAAAAGCATTACATATTGGATTACCAGATAGATAAACATACCCTCGGTGGTGCTTTACTGTAAATGGTTGTGCTTAAATGCAGAATTAACCATTTAACTTCTGAGACTTGAGCAGTTCCACACACAAACAAAAGAAGACAATGACCAACAAAATGAACAAAAACAGCTAAAGTCATAAATAAAACTGAGCAAAAATTAATCGGAAATCAACAAAATAATAACAGACATAAACAAAGTAAGACACAAATGGAACAAAATCGAAGAAGACAAAAAATAAGAAAATAAGCAAGAAAATGCATTTTAAAAAATTATGTATATTTATAAAGTACCATGAAAAAAACGCAAGAAATGTACTAAAATTAAGTTACTAATTTTGTAATTTCGTCCCATCAGTTTGAGATTTAGCTTCTTCTTTTATGGAAGCAGTTGTTTTTTTTACTCCTGTTTATCTCAATAGACCATTTCTGATCAAACTGAGGAAAAACACACACAGTAAAATAAATAAATAAATGAAGCAAAATCCCTACAATACTGGAAACAACAATAAAAATAATAGTAAATTTATATCTTATTTTGGGGTTTTTTTTTTCATTTATAGTGAGTCAGCCTCACTATATATATATATATATATATATATATATATATATATATATATATATATATATATATATGTGATAAAAATGATAAATAATAATTTTCAAGTCACCCAAGGTTTTTTACAGACAATAAAATAACAAAATAATATCAAACATAATCAAAACAAAACATCAGCCTAAAAACAAGTGAGGTGTACTGTGTCTAATATGATGCTACCCAATAAAACTCGCCACATCAACAATTTGGCCACGGAACTAAACCTAAAGACAGTTGTGTGAATTAGAAAATTGGTGGAAATAACATAAAGACCCCTCAGTGCAACATGACAGTACTCCGCTTTCACAAACTGCACCAAAAAGACCAACCCTCCTACACTTGAGCTTAACCACAGGACAACTTTGGAACAGCTGTAGGGTCATAAAAAAAAGTCCAGTATATTTGTTGTGGTTTTGTGGTGCTTACATTCAGCAGTAAAGGCAACAGGGGATGATCTGAACTCATTTTCAGTCATTATGACTGTCTTCTGTGGCAACAAAACAAGAAGTTATGTAACCTCCTGGAGGTTAAAAATGAACTTGCCAAATGCTTTTAGTGCAGACAGACTCTAAATAATCACTACACTTGGAACATTAATGGTACAAATGACCCATGATGCAATGTTTTATCAGCTGGAAAGAATATTTGATATTGGCCACAAACAATTTCAGTGCTGTAAATGACTTTTGCTAAGATTATTTCTTTTTCTCTCTTGGTTTGTAGACTATTTTCAGCACATTTTTTTTGTTTGTTTTATCTCATCTTGGGTGCAACACCAAAACGTACTAAATACATAAATAATTTTAAATCTTTGGCAGCCTCTCTATTACTCATTATTGACAATTGCTAAATGACATATGGGTGATTCTCGCAAAACATGAAACTATTGTGGTAATGAGAAAGTGCATTGCAGTTATGCAATGACTCAGCACAATAATGCTAACTGTAGCATTAGCTATTATGACCTAGCTACATTACCTTTGTCACATTCTGAAAAATAATACCCGATTACCAAACACATTTAAAAACATTTTAAAAAAATAATTCAGTTTTGTCATGTTCATGCAGTTATAAAAGTAAAAGTTTTAAATATATACAGAAATTTTACTTTGTAGCCATCTTGGATCTTCTGTTAGTACAGATGCATTGTGGATAGTTTCAGCTCATATTCAAATTCATGTAGCTTTTCAATGCAGTTCTCAAATATATTGAAGTCATGAGAATAACTTGAAATATTATGAATATTCATTATTAAAATAACCAAAAAACACTTGTGAAAACTTATGAAATATAACGATGTACTTGTAGTTGTATTTATTTATTTATTAATTACCTACGGAAACATTTTGCATTGCGGTAAATGGAGAATACATTTCAAAGTGATTCCAGATCACCTCCAAAATGTAATCATTTGTTCTTTGTGACACTCCCAACACATCCTGAAAAGTTCATCAAAATTCATACATTAAATTATGAGTTATCTTGCCCCCCCGCCTGTATTACCACCACTAATTACTAATCATTTCCAGATCTCCCCATTACCAACCTACCCTGTAAACTTCATCAAGATTCATCTGTAACTTTTTGAGTTATCTCACTAACTAACAGACAAAAACATAACCTCCTTGGCAGACCTCTCTTCATTCGAAGGGGGAAGAGTGCTTTTTTAGTTTATTTATTTAATTATTGTTCTGTTTTCCCCCAATTCAAAGGACAGACCGTTTGGTTGGACCACACTTCACTAATGAGAATTTGCCCAGAAAATGTATAAAAAATGTAAAATCAAAATAGAACATTTTAAAATGACCGAGTGCAGACATGTTCAAACTATTCCACAGAGGGTTGGTGTGACTGCAGGTGTTTGTTCCAACCAACCAGTTTGACCAATCAACTCTCTGAAGACTGGAATCAGTTGAGTCCAGTCTGGTGTTCTGCTGTTTGGTTGGAACAAAAACCTGCAGACACACACACGACCTTTTGTGGATTAGTTTGGACATGCCTGACAGAGTCTGAAAGAAAACACAAACACATTTTCCTCCACTGTAAAATAATGCTATATATAGGATTCATATTTTTTTTATCATATTTAACCACTTTTTCATATTTAACTACTAAAACCATTTTTTTTAATTTATTTATTTATTTTAAGTTTGATGAAAATGGCCCATATGAGTGACTCTATAAAGACTTTTTTTTTTTTTTTTTACTCTTGGTAGTGTTTTTATTTTCCTTTTACTCTTCATAATACCACAAAAGCCTCATTCTCTCTTTTATATGAGCTCATGCAGATGTATGTGTGTGTTTTATTTTTCATTCCATGGCCAGTTGTATAACAGTTGCTTAGTTTTAATAGACAAAGTAACTTTTACCATCTGGGAATTTATTATTTCTTAGAGAAATTAGTATTAGCAGATGGTGAATTGATGTCATTTTGGGGGAACCAAACTAAAGTGGTAATTGGATTTCCTTTTCCTTTCCTTTTTCTTCTTATCTTGGAGTTATTTTAATTTTATTTCTTTATCATTCACCTATCAGGCACAGCCTCCTATTGTCAGCAGGTACTTTAAAACCCTCAAAAGTCTCAAAAGAAACTTGGCCCCAGCGGGTCCAGAGACAATTTTTGGGAAATATTAAATGGTTCTACACAGCTTCTAATTAGGTTTCTCCTGGTAACAAATGAAAGAAGTATAGCTTGTTACAAAGCCTGTCCTCTTGTTAAACATGGCCCAAAGTGGAAGGAAAAACCCTCCTCAAGCTCGGTTATGGTTGTCATTTTGCCTTTTTCTTCTGTAATTGTTTTACTCTGCTTCAGACAGAGTAAGGTGGGTGATGTGCTTTTAAAGTGAACTGGAGACTCTTTTTTTTTTTTTTTTTTTTTTTTTTTTTTTTACCATGTCATTTCAAAGACACATCAGCCATTGTTAGTTTTGCTCATGGCAGCTATCTCATTTTAACACATTATCTTTTCTGACGTCAAACCCCAGGGTGTTTTGTATGTAGCATAACCAGAGGAACATTATCTAATCATAACCATCCTTTTATGTTGGCTTCCTGTTTCTTATTATTTTTCCAAATTTAAATAAGGTAAAAATTCAAAAGTTGTTAGTTTTTTTTGCATGGACACCAACTAAAATGTGCACATTAATAACAAAAAAACATGATCAGACTAGCATCTGTCTCCCATGTGTGCCGAAAACACACTATTACTTCCATTATAACTACTGTTTTTGATCCATAAGACATTAAAACATGAATCTACACATAAATGTAGCACACAATGAGGATGTGTACAGGAGGGAGGGAAATGACAGCAGAGAGACCACAATAAAAATGGACTGGAAATGTTAAAATAAATAAATAAATAACCAAGCTGGCCCTTTAAATGCAAATGAGCCACTTCAGGCCCCACCCCCTCTAGGTCATTGGCTGTGCTTTCTGCTCTGTTTGATCACTTGTGTTTAATACAACCAACAACTGAACATTTTATGTAATCTGCTTGAAGTTTGGACATATGTTCAGTTTTTACGACGACTGCTGCTGATAAACGAATATATCGTACTTAGTTGAAAGTCTTGACTTTATATGTCCAAATGTCATAATGTAACTCATTATAAAATGCAACACATTACCGTAATTTCCGGACTATAGAGCGCACCTGATTATTAGCCGCACCCACCTCATTCTAAGAGGAAAACCGATTTTGTACATACACAAGCCGCACCTGTATATAAGCCGCATGTGCCCACATTAAAACATGTAACACAAACACAAAATTAACCCAAAACCGACTTCAAGTCCCGCGAATGAAACTAAATGTCCTTCATTAACCCTTGTGCGGTCCTTCGTAAAAGGCACACTGGCTGTGTCCTACAATCGGGTCTTAAAAATCCAGATTCCAAAGTTCAGTTCCATAGACTCATCACCCCATCCCCCAAGGATATATTACTGTTTTCAGTAGTAAGCAATGGCATCCTACAGTACGTATAAAAAGGTACATTTGTGAGCCACCGGGTCTCTTTGACCCGAAGGACCGCACAAGGGTTAAAGTCCACAGTCCAAAAATCACAGCCGGCAAAATGAACGGAAAATGATACTTAAGGTTTGATGCAGACCTGCAGAGTCCGGGTCCCGTTGAAAGTAATCCAAGGAAAAAAAAGTGTATATTTCCAAAGGTAAGGGAGGGAAA
This sequence comes from Siphamia tubifer, assembly GCA_020466265.1. Classification (NCBI taxonomy): domain Eukaryota; kingdom Metazoa; phylum Chordata; class Actinopteri; order Kurtiformes; family Apogonidae; genus Siphamia; species Siphamia tubifer. The sequence goes on from CM035788.1 coordinate 14,037,703, forward strand.
AATATATATCCACTATTGTCCGCCGCATCCACAAACAGGTGGCTGGTCGCCGCCTCGCCTCATCTATCGCAGAGTCAGCGATAACTTTAACCTTTCGCCGAGAGTTCAGGTCAAACTCCTCCGTGCCAACGTGCAAAAAAAATCCACAGGGTCTGGTCGAGCCTCTGTCTTCTCTTACACACCGCCGCGGGTTTTTCTTTAAGCAACTTTTTACCCCCTGTACACCTGTCCGTCACCTTTACCGCTCCCACTTAAACCCGTCACCCCGCGTTTGTTCCGCCCCTCCTTTTACATTCAGTCTTCCTCGACGCATATGTTCCACCGGTCTAAATCTTACCTTTTCTACTCGAGCGCCTCTGGCGGCCTTTAGGAAAATTACATAAATTGGCCGCATCACTGAAAAAGCCGCAAGGTTGAAAGTTTGGGAAAAAAGTAGCGGCTTATAGTCCGGAATTTACGGTAAGCAGAAATTAAACCAGGTTGTAGAAATCCACTAGATTTGTTTTGTCAAATTAATATAAATATAGTTTTGCAGCACCTGTAGGGGTCAAATTCAAACTTTCTGTTAGATTCTGAATGTAACTGATTTGATGCGTTTTTATCTCTGTGTCTTTGTCTCTTTTTCTCTGCCTCAACTTTTTCAGCTTCCATTTCCTTCTCCTCCTCTCGGTAGAATGAAGGGGGCGGAGTCAGCTGTTGCTCATTTGTGTGAAAGCATGAGGGACTAAAACCAAGCGTTTTAAAAAGGGCTATTTCTCCAGGTTGAGGAGGCTGCTGCATCCCTTCATCAATGTGGTATTTTCACCAAAGCACATCACAGACAGGCCACTGAAACACCAGGGAACTGAGCATGATATGTCCCCATTAAATTATTGTATAAAAAAAAAAAAATCAGATCCCAGTATGTTGCAGCAATTATCTACCATACTGCGTATGTGCTCTCCAGTGAATCTCTTCACTCTTCTCTGAAGCACTGTGGCCTGTGCGTGACCCTCCCAGTATGTAGGCATGTGCCCTGCCTCTGTTATCTCTGTAGTTATTCATGGCAGCAGGTGCTTTCTCTGACATTTGTGGGGCGGGTCTTCAGCCTTTGTCTTCCTAGCCCTGGGGGAGTGCACCAACCATGACTTCCCTGCACCTGATCCTCTGTATGGCATTTGCATTGGGCCATTACTCTCCCACTCTCCCCTGGTGTCACTGCACCAGTGCAGGACAATGATTATGTAAACTGAAGGCTGAAACTATTAGCATGCACAAAAGCATAGCACTTTGATATGAAGGAAACTTTCTGGAACAAAGTTCAACATCAGAGTCGTAGAATAATGTAATTTCCTCTTTGATGTTTATGCTTAGCATTCCTTGGAGACAAACTGGGCGGTGGAGGGAGCATTGTCTATGGAGACGAGGGCTGGTTGATTTATCCTACCACTTAGCAAAGCATTTCATTAATACACTGCAAATGATTTAGGATTTATTTCTTTTATAGAATAGAATAGCATAGAATGGACTTTACTTGCCATTTTGACTGCAGTATAGGTAAATTGGATTTCTTTCGCATATCCCTGAATCACAGGGTTAAAAATCGACATGAACAGAAACAAAACAAACATGTCTAAAACATAAAAAACAGTTACTGTACTGTATCAGAAAAATAACTAGTAAAACCGTGGGCAGTATTATAGACCCTTGCCGTGACTGCAGAGGCCACCCGCCAGTGAGAATACATTATATCGTGCACTTGATCAGACATTCTGTGAGACACACTTTTATGTCTGAAAATGACTGCTTTGTTGCGAACTTGTGACAGCTATGCCCAACATTTGATCAAAAATTGACTTGATAATTTTTGATCCCACATGTGTGGAGGTGATTTTCACCCAGTTAAGTGTAAATTGGATGTAAACTCTAGGAGAAGATGATGAAAGCATCAGGGCTGGGATTCTGATAACAACCCATTCATTTCTATGGCGCAGTTTTGGTGTTGTCATGACAACATGATTGAAAATAGAGGTGTGTCCCCATTGACTTTTTCATTCAGTTTGGCATGAAGGATGTGTCTATTAAATTTCATTTGACTGTCTAAAAACCACTTTGTGATTCAAATATAGGAGTTTCATTTCATGTTCAAGTTTCCATTGTGCACAAATATTACATTGGGTCCAAGTCAATCTGACACTGTATTTGCAAGATAGATGCCGCTTCGTTGTGAGGTCATCGCAGCCACCAGTGCACATAATTCTATTTATCTCATTTTATTTATTTCTTTTTATTTTATCTTATTTTATTCTGTTTTTATTGCATGCCAGTTGGTTTATCTTGTTTCATTTTGTTATCTTTGCACGGGGGTTGCACTGAAAATTTCACTGACATGCAAATGCTCAGTGACAATAAAGACATCTTGAATCTTGAATCTTGAATCTTGAAAAAGGGGGTATGTAGTATATTTGGTACCTATGGGCCCACCACCAGTACCGTTAAGGTATTATATATAGGCATATGGGTCTGTGGGTTTTGGCATGTCACAATTTACTTAATTTTTTCTATTCACTTACTTACCTTTACTATGTTAATGTAATCTGTAAATTTCTGTAGCCTAAAATGTGTTTTGTCTCTCTTTTTTTTTTAATGGTGGGTGGGGGCACTAAAATTGATGTTGCATAGCCCTCAAATAAATGGACTTAACTTTAGATCTCATGTTTAAATGGTGTAAATTTGATGTAAACTGTAGGAAAAGATGATGAGAGGTGAGATTTCAGAGGTCCACACTTCCATCCAATATGGCCGACTTCCTGTTGGATTTAGGGTGAGGCCAAAAATGTAATTTTTTATTTGCCCTACCATGCGATATGTACGTATGTACCAAGTTTCGTGTTTGTACATTGAAAAAGTTTTGGGGACATTTCCCACCCGCATAATGTATTTAGATTTTTGAAGGGGTACATTATTCTACATTGTAGACACATATGCGTACAGCTAACAACATTGCATGTATGCATTTTATTATGAATGTAACCAAGGGTGCCAATGACAGGAAAAAAAGGGGGGGTGTACCTCAATGGAGCCCAGCATTTGTGGGGGGCCCATAGAGCAGTAGAGGGGTCCAGTGGATATCTATTAAAAATTGTGAACATTCTGTGTTATATTGTAATACACAGATGTATTGTAATGTAATACATTGTGTAATAGAAACACAGAAGTTGGGAGTAGGATGTTAAACGCATGCTAATTTTCAGTTTTGCATCATGGCAGCATTAGCTACCGCACTCCTGTATGTAACTGCCCCCCCTTCATCCTATATATATATATATATATATATATATATATATATATATATATATATATATATATATATATATATATATATATATATATATATATATATATATATATATATATATATATATATATATATAATGGACAAGAAGTACAATTTTATGAAGGATCCACAATGTTTACCTTTCATCTACATTTGCTAGTAGTACCCCAGAATGTAATCACCATTTAGAGGAAGTGTCTTTCACTTTTTAATATTCTATCTTCTTTACATTATCTACTGTAATAACAATTCACCACAGAAGATGAATAATGGTGTTGTGCCTTTTTTAGATGGAGTTGTTCAAGACGCTGTCCACTCAATATTTTAAAACAATCATATAATGAATCCCTTGTAATAATTGTCATCTGTTTTTTTTCTCTGCGTTTGGTAACCACTTTCTCCTGTGTGCTTGTTCAGTGACAGACTATTTTAGGTGAAGGGTGCTGTAATAACTGTTTTTTTGTTCAAGCAACATCTTTGCCTCCACAGTGGAAACTACACGTCTGTTTGTTTTTCAGAGCTGGATGAAACTAGATGGAGTGGTCGGATATGTGCCAGGAAGGAGGTCATTATTGTGGAGCACCTCCAAAAAAAAAAGGTGCGAGTCCTTTTTTGTTACTTTTTCCAACATTATCAGATGACAATTTGGTGAAAGTGATCTCCTTTTACTAACAAATAGTAAAAAAAATAAAATAAAAAATCATTCTGCATTACCTCTAGAGACTCATCAAAGATGTCAAAGGTTGTCAAAAATTTGACAAAAAAACCCACAAATCACATTAACTTCATAAAGATCATACATTAGATGCAGACAGGCAGCAGACCCCCCCCCCCCCCCCCCCCACACACACACACACACACACAGTCTCCATAGACTGTCCACATCTCCCCATAACTGTAATCATTATAATCACTGTTGTTCGTGCTGCTGTTACATGCACCATCACTTAACTGTGATGTTGATGCACACTGTGAAATCTTCTCATCGCATCTCAGATCATTTTCTGAAACCCTTTTATCCTCACTAGGGTCATGGGGGTCACATGGAACCTATCCCAGCCAATGAAGGAACAAGTCGCTAGTACTGTGAAATCGTGTACACAGTAAGAACTTATTTTATTATTTTTAAAATGTTGGCACATTCTATGGTAGTTCTTATTCTATCCAATTTATCTTTTATATATATGCTATCCTTTTATCTTCTGTGCTACAAAACTGAGGCCTGGGTAGCCATTTCAATCTTTCATATACCATTCATTGAATGACAATAAAGCTTACTCTGGACGACAAATAACTTTTAATGCAAAATTCAGTGGTGTAGTCCATAATATACGCCAATATATACCTACTTATTTTTCAGTCAGCATTGCACATACCCATTTCTTCTTCCCCTCTGATGTGCACCACTCAGTATCTGCAGCCAAATTCTCCATTTTTCCCCTTCCGATTGTAAAGCCATGACCCACCCTACTCTGCCTCTAATCAGCCAGTACTCACTGCTTTCACTAATTACATTCATTAACTTTAAGGATGAGGACTGATAAGCCCATCAGAGGTAAGGTAAGGCAGATCATGCCAAAGAAGTTATTGGTTACTAGTACTGGCCACCTTTGGAAGTTCCACATGTCAGTTCCAGTGTCACCTTGGTTAACTGACAAGTCATTGCACATCTCATTGAAAGATGTGCAATGAATGAAAATGTGTCCAAGTAAGGTAGAATAAATGTCATTCAAGTAAGTGACACACATTGAAAGAATATACTTTTGTGGAATACATAAGTCTAGCCCTGGGCACTATATCGATTAATTAAATTTTTGCTGCGGCAGATCTAAATAAATAAATAAAATGAAAAAAATAAACTTTTGGGGTTTTTTTCTCTTCTTCCTATGACACTCAGGAACTTCCGGAGCCCTCCTCCCTCCTCCTCCTTTGTCCTCACCTCACACACACACACAGCAAGAGGTGAGCCAATCAGAGATGGGTCATGGACATGTATGAGGAAGTACTGGTAAACTCTGTTGTTCGACCTCAAGTCATTTTTCTATCGTATAAAAACAGCTGGCAATAAAGCAATCTGGACATTTTTTTTAAATGGAACAACACAATGTATTCAACAACAATGGAGAACACAGTAATATTAATGAAATAACCGTGGATTGACACCTTTTAAAAAAGGTTTATTAATAATAACAACTAGAAAAGCACTCTGAGAGCTCAAACCTCCACCAAGGCAGACCTCCCCCCTCCGAATGAAAAGAGATCCGCCAACGAGGTTATATTTTTGCCAGAGTTTGTCTGTCTGTTTGTCTATCTGTCTGTTAGTTAACAGATTGTGATCAAAACGTTTTGATGTTTTGGGGGTGTCACAACAAACAACTGATTCGATCTTGGTGATGATCCAGAAGAGACCCTGGATTCTGGATCACTTTGAAATTTATTCTCCATTTACCATAATGTCAAATTTCAAAGTAATCCAGGATCTCATCTGGATCATCACCAAAATCTCATCATTTGTTCCTTGTGACACCCCCAATACATCATGAAATTTTCATCAAGATCCGTCTCTAAATTTTTGAGTTATTTTGCTAAATGATAGACAGACAGATAAACAAACTCTGGCAAAAACATAACCTCCTTGGCAGAGGTAATAATTGGAATAACAGCCTAATGGGGTAATTTTTGACTCCTGTCGTACCTTTCCACTAACTTTCATGAAAATGAAACATACTGTATGTACTGTATAATCATGTAAAAGGGCAAAGGTTTACTACTACGTGTTAAACATGAGTTAATGTAAAACCAAATTAAAACTGGACACAAAAGTGACAATTCTTGCAAAGTCAGATTCTGATGTTTCCATTCACACACATAAGGAGCTGCCAATAAAGATTTCATTCTTTTTTTTCCTGGTTTTCACTTAACCTCTAACTTATAATCCTTATCTGTTCTTTGCCATATTCCATTCCTCTTACTCCTTTTCCTTATCCCTCGTCTCTCTTCTGCTGATCCAGCATCTTATCCTTTCCCCTCTGTCTGTCTGCTCACCTCCATCCCACTATACCCTGTCCCTCCATCCATGCCAGCTCCTCTGACACCTTGCATTACTCTAGCAGCAATAGGCACTGCTGTTGGACCGCTTCCCAGCACCGGACGTCCTCCAAGGGTAGAGTCAGTGTGTCACAGCAGATTAATGCCTTGCTCGTTGACTGATCAGCCCCTGCTGGTCTGGAACCATGAGTGTACTGTGGCGTGGCCCAGATAGGCAGGTGATACTATCCCTACTCATTGCCACTCAGGTGGTCTGACCCAGGAAACCGTGATCCATACATTTAATCTTCCCAACGGTGTCACGGTGCAGCGGTGGGATGCTGTTGTGTAAAAGGCTTTGACAGATCTGAAACAAGCTGAGAGTAGTGAGTGGGAGGTAATCAAGCTAAGTGGCTGTTTATGAAGAAAGGGGGGGAAAAAAAGTGAGGTCACTACTTGTGTGATTTAACTGCAAATGTCACATAAACATTTTGGCGTTGGTGTTTGTGTATGATTGACTTTGTTTAAATAAATATATCCTAGCCTTAAGCTCTGTCCTAGTTTTATGTGCCTGTCTCTTACAATACAGCAATATACATATACATACAGCAAAGACATCACTGCAAAAGTATTAGTTTTTCTGATTTTACCATTTATAGGTATGTGTTGGAGTAAAATGAACATTTTAGTTTTATTCTGTAAACTACTGACAGCATTTCTCCCAGGTTCCAAGTAAAAATGTTCCTATTTAGAGCATGTATTTGCAGAATATGACACATGATCAAAATAAAAAGATGCAGATGTTTTCAGACCTCAAATAATACAAAGAAAACTAGTTCATATATATGACTAAACAACACCAAATTAAAGTTGTAACTTGGAAAAAGTTCAGAAATCAGCATTGGGTGGAACATCCCAGAATTCCAGTGAGAGCTTCCACATGTCTTAGCTCTCCTTCATTGCTGTTGGATGACTTTATGCAGCTCCAGGCAGAGAAATTAAAAAAGCTCAGCAATGTTCAGTAGTTTGTGACCATCTGCGTTCTTCCAGAAGTTTCCAAAGGGGGTTCACGTCTGCAGATTGGTCTGGCCATGACAGGGTCTGCATCTGATCTGTCATCCACAGTTTTATTGATGTAAGTGTAGCTGAGGCCAGTAACATTGTCCTGATAGATAAAAAAACAAAAAAAACCAAAAAAAAACAGTCCTCAGAGTTTGGGAACATTGTCAGAGCAGAAGTGCAGTAGTTTTCAATAGTTTTTTTTGGATCCCAGTTGCTTTAATTTATTTTACTAATAGTACTGTTTTGCCCATTGTAAGAATATAGTGATGGCTACAGTAGTGGTTTTATAATTCTTAAATAAGACATAGATCAGGTCTTTCTCTAGTAGAACAAGGTGTGGTTGTGTTGGAATTCAACACATACAGGAATGGAATGACTGTCAAACATGGTGGCTTAGCAGTTGTGCTCTTGGCTCACAGCAAGAACGCCTGGGTTCGATTCCCGGGCCGTGCAAGCCTTTCTGTGTGGAGTTTGTATGTTTCTCTTCCTGTGTTTGGGCAAAAATCCTCCAGTTATATGTGATTGTGACCATTAGCCTGACTCTACAGCTGGAGATGGGTCCCCGGGCGCTGCACATGGTTGCCCACTGCTCCTTACAGGTACCCCAATGGCATGAAGGATGGGTTAAATGCAGAGGTCAAATTTCATTGTACAATGTATAATGACAAATAAAGTACTTTACCTTTACCTTACAATGCAGTGGTGTGTATGTGGTCTCTATTCAAAGTTGTATGATATTCAGTTGTGTTCATACGTTTATATATCCTGAGTGAAAATGCATAGGACAATCATGGATGTTCCAACATGACAATGACCCAAAACATCAGGCCAAGTTGACCTGTAATTGGCTACAGCAGAAAAAAGTGAAGGTGAAGGAGTGTCCATTTCCAACTGCTGACCTCAGTATCATTGAACCACTTTGGGAAGGTGTCAAACATGCAGTTCATGCAAGAAAACTCAAAATCTGAAAGGAATTGAAATTGTTTTGCCAAAAAGAACGGGTTTCTTTACCATCTGAGAAAATGTCTAATCCACAACTTATCTCAAAATATTTCCATCTGTTACTGATGTTAAGGGGCCAATACCGAGAATGAAGAACTGGGGTATGAACATTTATTATCAGGCTAATTTGGTCATACTGACAACAGAATCATTTCAATTTAAAAAGCAAAAGCACATTTGTTTGATGAATGGCTTCATGAGTGAAAGAATAATTTTTGTATTGTCATTCATATTCTCTGAAAAATGAAAGAAGAATCGTACATTCTGCTAGGATATATAAACTTATGAGCACACCAGTATCTATATACTGTACTCTTTGTAAATTGGGAGGCAGAAGGAGATGGATACATACACATCACCAATGATTAACTCATTTACTATATGACAGTTTCAACCCATCTGCTCTGTTCTGTCTTCAGGTGTGTGTGTAAGCTTGTGAAATGCAGAAAAATAAAGCCGGTGCATGTTTAAATCTGCTGTAAAATTACCACTCAACAGAGCTGTCACTTATTAACCATAAAGGGAAGTGACATGGAAAACATGAACATTTTCATATCTAAAAGCTGCAGCAATAATAAAATAATAGAGGATCATCTATAATCGTCGCTCACCTCAAGATGATGATGTCTTTTCAAACTCAATTACACATTAGCAGGACAATCTCTTCCTTTATCTATCACACTTCATCAGCTAGGGCTAGGCTGCATACTTTATCCTCCTCATTAGCAATCACTCCATCACTCACTAATAATGGCCCATCAACCCCGTCTTATGACCAAAGTTACGGCAGGGGACAATGAAATATTAACATATGAGGTTAATCTGGGGTCCTGTTCCAGTATTGTGAAACAAAATCACATTTAGTCAAATGTCATAATATGTTGGTTTTAAAATAGTGACTGAAGGTGTGAAATGAATAAAAACAACATACTAACAATTAAAATCGGTGTTGGTTTCAGGCAGGAACTGAGTGGCTCTTGTGAGTGGAAAAATTACTGCTAATAAGATGGAGATCTAATATATAATTCAGAAATTAATGGGGAGAATTCTCTGCAAACTGCACTCACCAAACAAACATCATCAATGCTACCCCTGTCACTAGCATAGAACGAACGTAATTATTTTAGTTTTTATTTTTATTTTTATTTAATAAATATTCACATCCTAAGCACAGACCCATCCACTGCAAATAAGCCTGGTTTCAAAAAATGGTCTAATTCACAATAGACCAGCACAAATCAATATGTGCAAAGTTAAGTGCACCCAAACTTGTCTCTCAGTCACGGTATCTTACTTTTTCTCCAATTAATGTTTAATGCTACCATACACAAACTCTTCAGATATTGGAGAGATCAAATTAGTATTCATGCCATATTGGACTTTGTGGGACTTGTGTGTGTGTGTGTGTGTGTGTATATATATATATATATATATATATATATATATATATATATATATATATATATATATATATATATATATATATAAAAAGTCTATATCGACCTTGTTTCCTTTAATTTGAGGATATCTTGCATCAACATATAAATCCCACAAAATGTTTTGTAAATCGAGTCATAAAACAAAGGACAGTTGTGGAAAAAGTTATTAGGGCACTACCTGGTACAACTAAAGGTATATTTGTTTGTCAAATATAAGGATAATGAGCATAGTTCATAAGAGTTGAATTTAAGAGCTGATATCTATCCATCTATCCATCTTTTCAGTGATTACTATGATCATTTCAGTTTTTAAATCAATATCTATGACATTGTACTGACAAAAACAGTGCTTTTAGATGTTCCGTGTTTTTTTTCTGTCTGTTTTAGTCACATGATACACACAGGAGTTAGAACTTGATTGCATAGCCATTGTTTTTGATGACTTTTGATGGTCCAATAATATTCTTTTTTCCATGACTGCATATTTTGAATGTAAAAGTGGTGCATTTCTCTACAGGGTTAGCAGATATGGCCCATCATCTGTGGATTCAGCACATAGAGCTCAAAGTACCCAGACTCAAAGATAAGGCAATTTTACTAACAGGTCAATTCTCACCTGTCAGAAATGAAGAATATCAATAAAATACAAATTGTGCAACGATAGGACATACAGTGCAGACGAATCGCAGTCGAGAAAATCAAAGAAACAAGTAAGACCTGAGGCAGCCACCTTGGTGTTTGTGTTCTGCAATTACCATAAATGGATACTGACTGCCTGGAGTCAGGACCAATACACTATCTATAAGGGTTCATTTCTCTCAAATTTACTTTGCCGCTGGTGTGATGGACGATCGCTAGTCTTAGCAGCCTAAATCAGTTCACTTTCACATACCTCTTCAGGCTTTCTCGCTATAGCCAGAGGTGAATGCAATGAGTGTCACATACCAACCCTCTATTGTCCTCTTCTATTATACTCACAGATGCCATGGAAAATGTCTGGCGTGAGGTAATGGAACACAAATTCGCAGTTCTATACTCATGTGAAGATACAGGAGTATTTGGAGTATTTGTTCAGTATAACTGCCATGTGAGAAGCCTTTCCATAGTCTAGTGTACTGTAATGGTGATTATAAAATGAGGGGAGAACTATTACCTGTCTTTCGCACCCACTGAAATACACACAGTTCACAAATACACAGTCATACACATGCTGTAAATGTCCACATCTGCCAAGAAAGCACTTAAGCAGGACTGGCACAGTGAATTTTGATGCCACTTGATTAGTACTTTGCATATTGCGTTATGTTTTAAAGGGCTGCAACCAATGTCAAATAGACACTTGAGAATCAACAGTCATTACAACGTGTCCTCACGAAAACCTAGTTTTCATCAAAGTACCAATCTGTCCTCATGAGAGATCCCTGTTTTAGAGTAACTTAATCTATGCCCTGTATTCATTTTATGGTGTTCAGTAAAATGTGACACCATCTTGTTGTGCTGTTTCTGCTGCTGAATCATTATCTATCTCACAAAGTACGTATATTTTCTGGCACAGTGGTCTGATGCTCAATAATGCAAATGAGTACTTTGGTCTAAGCCTGCCTTAAATGGGTAATTAAATGATTTATAGAAGTATGAGAGGCAATAACACTCTGTATGCAAAGTATCACCTGAGTTGTTGGGTATGATGTTTTTTTTTCCCCAATATTTTTATTCAGTGTAAATTGAATAATATTTCATGCAGCGATCTATAATTGGCTTGGGTTATGCACTGCAAAATGTCTGATATGTTTGAGTTTAAGCTTGCATAGTTTCTCACAGATTCTGACACAGTCTTACACAAATTCACTACAAGTCCATCTGCAGACTTCCTAAACAGGGGATTTGTCTACTATTTGAGCTCACCTTGTACTCCATTACGAGGTCAGGGCCCTGCACCTGCTTCTCCAGGTGTGAAGGAAGACCCCAATGATGCACTCGTAATGACTTGCCAGAAGGAGAGGGCACTCCATGCAGCTGCATACTTCACAGCCACATAAAGACTGGTCATTACCATCCATCTTTGTATATGTCATTATGCACAGAGTGTAAGCTAGCTGTTAGCCGTCTCCTGTTAGGAAAGACGTGTGTAATCGACAACACGTATTCTGACCAATCAACACCAGCTATCCCTAAATCCATATGTTCTGAGCTCCAATGAAGCATGACGCCCTAATAAAAATCTGTTAATAATGTTAGGAAACGTGCTTCATGTATAGCTTAATAAAATGTCAGTGACAAGTTGCAGTTGGGCAAAGGTCGTCACTGCAGCAGAGTAATTGATGAAAGCTCCTTACCTGACTATGGAAAACAACATTATCATCAGAATGTTTTATGCAGATGAGTCTATAAAACTGCTACATACAGGCGTATTGTGATTTAGCACCACCGCCAGTCCTAGGTACTCCTTGGACAGATAATATAGTTTTTTAAATGAGTAATAAATCAAACTGTTAATCAAATGCTGTGGGGTAGAAATCAGAATGTTGCTTAAGGTTGATTTATTTAATTTCTCAGGTATGCCTCTTACACATATAGTATTACCTATATCACACTTTACAGCTGACGTTTAGACAAAAAAAAAACAACAACCTTATTTTCACTGTGTGTACTGCAGTCAGTGCCCAAGTATTTAAAAATGTTGGTGCTACAGAAATAAAAATAGAATGTAGTATATATTATAATGAAAAATAAAAATAGATAGGAAATTATAACAATTTTGATTAAAAGTAACAAGAACAGAGCTCAGTAGGAAGAAAAACTTTATTAAATATTAATAGGGAAAATTTACAGTGTTAATAGTATGTGTATCTATGAACAGTATTAATGTTGGGCCTTTGGCTCTGAACTTATATTCAAATATAATCCAAATGTTTTGAAAATTAGAGATATGCTAACAAATATTAGGCAGCCCTAAATATCAGAACTTGTTATTTTTTGTATATGTTTACTTGTGTGATGAGATGGACTGACTTTCAAGCCAATGAGGATGCAGAGGAGACAAAGGAGAGAACGAGGGGGCGGGATGATCTTGAACCGGGAAGCGCGAGGAGCACCTGTGGAAAAAGCGCGAGCACCAGAAAAAAATAAGCTAACAAAGACAGGGTTTTGCTAAAACTCGCCGGAGTCATGTTTGAAAGTTGAGCTAATGTCTATGGACTGTGTTTGTGCACGAAACCATCCAATAGAACTCGTTTCGAATGATTAAAGGATGCCGGGCTATGTGGAGGCTAACTCGGTTCGAACGAGAGGGAAAGATACCGGGTTGTGCGGATGCTAACTCATTTCGAACGAATGAAAGACGCCGGTACAGGTTGATGCTAACTCGGTTCGAACGAAGGAAAGACGCCGGCACAGGTTGATGCTAACTCGGTTCGAACGAAGGAATGACGCCGGTACAGGTTGATGCTAATTCGGTTCGAACGAAGGAAAGATGCCGGTCCAGGTGGATGCTAACTCGCTTCAAACGAAGGAAAGACGCCGGTACAGGTGGATGCTAATTCGGTTCGAACGAAGGAAAGACGACGGTCCAGGTGGATGCTAACTCTGTTCGAACTAAGGAAAGACGCCGGTCCAGGTGGATGCTAACTCGGTTCGAACGGAGGAAAGACGCCGGTCCAGGTGGATGCTAACTCGGTTCGAACGGAGGAAAGACGCCGGTCCAGGTGGATGCTAACTCGGTTCGAATGGAGGAAAGACGCCGGTCCAGGTGGATGCTAACTCGGTTCGAACGGAGGAAAGACGCCGGTCCAGGTGGATGCTAACTCGGTTCGAACGGAGGAAAGACGCCGGTCCAGGTGGATGCTAACTCGGTTCGAATGGAGGAAAGACGCCGGTCCAGGTGGATGCTAACTCTGTTCGAACGGAGGAAAGACGCCGGTCCAGGTGGATGCTAACTCGGTTCGAACGGAGGAAAGACGCCGGTCCAGGTGGGTGCTAACTCTGTTCGGAAAAGTAGGAATTTTGCTTCCCCTTCTCTCTTTCCATCTCTTTGTTCTACAGTATGTGAATATCAGAGGTGGAAGTAACTAAGTAGAAGTATTTCCTTTACTGTATTTGAGTTCAGTTTTTAGGTATCTGTGCTTTACTTGAGTATTTACTTTTCTGCCAACTTTTTAATTTTACTCCCTACATTTTTTAAAATAGATATCTGTACTTTATACTCTTTACATTCTCAGAATAGACGCATTACTTTTTCAAACTCGAGAAGGCTGCCTCACACTTAATAAGTAGTTTCGGTCACCAACCTTATGCTTACCACACAACTACATAACATATCTTCATTGTTATGAAATAGATGCTCAAGACTTGTGGATCATTTGGTCAGGTTTGGTCAAGCTGGTTTTACATTGCTCTGTTAACATTCATACTCAATCTCAAATATATCTAGTATATACTAGGCAAAGTTATATCCTATAAGTACATGCTCATACATTGTTGGCTGAATGTCTGGGATGCATGCATGTGCAAGTGCATGGAAACGATGTCAAGAAAATTGATACATCAAGCTGGAACCACAACTACTGTTAACCATTATGGCTATAAATAAACAAATAGTTATGAAGAAATGTACTTTAATTTGTCAGTTAATCAGTTGAACTGCATAATAGAATGCAGGAAGCATACTGTTTAACATTTAAAATGAAAAGGCTTAATAAGCTGTGGGTCTAGTCACACAATAGCAATGTGTGACAAAACTAAAAATGTGAATTCAGATTTTTCACTGGCTTCAACTCATACAGCAGGGTAATAAAGACATATTGGGGGTGGTTTTGCCACAGTTGGTTGAGCAGGTTATCCTATACCTGAAGGGTTGGTGGTTTGAATCCTGCCCTCAGCTGGCCACTTGTTGAAGTGTCCTTGGGCAAGACACTGACCCCTAAATTGCTCCCAGTAGGTCTGGCAGCACCCTGCTTAACTGCAGCCTACTGCTGTATGAGTGTGTGTGTGCTTGTATTTCTATCTTTATGGGGATATTGATATGTTTACACAGTCACACCAAGGGGATCTCTGACACTATGGGGACCACAATTTAGGTCCCCACAAGGGTTAAATATAAATAAATGTCCCCACTAGTAAAATAGAAATGATGTGGCCCCATAAATACATTAGTTTCAGGAAGTCCTCATAAAGCATGGGGGGAACGGCTGCAAAGCGAAACATTTATTTTTCAAAGGTTTATGGATGTGATTACTTTAAAAAATAGGATTTATTTTTGTGTATTTTTACAATGCATTTATTTATTTTTTTTTTGAAATTATATTTTACAAATATTTCTATGTATTTTACTCTTTACATGATCCTTATTTTGTATTTATTTATTTATTAATTTTGTATTTATTTATTTTTTAAATTGTGCTTACACTCACTACCCAATGTCTACTTGATTAAAAACATGGTCCTCATGAGACATGGAAATGAGTGTGTGTGAGAATAGGTGTTTTCCGTTATGCATAAAAGGTTCATTCAAATGGTAAAAAAATGTGCAAACCATTTACTCTTTCATTGGTTTTTCTGTTTAGCTCCATCTAGTGGTTAAATTCAGCAGCTCTAGCAAATGTGTATTGTTTTCAATAACGTTTATTTGGACAGGAAGTAGCAGCAGAAGGGTAAATGGTTTCACTAGCATGCAGCATATGCTACCTGTGAGACCATGGTGTCTTGTATTTGAGGTTGTATCGCCGGTATGTATTATTTCAGTATATTGAACAACTTAAGCTTTATTTGTACATGAACTTTCGGTCTTAACAAGATATTTGTTGAAAACTGTGGCAACATAATGTGCTAATTAACCGCTAATTAACAGCGTTGTCAAAATAGTGTACACAGCACACAATGTATTCTGACATTTCTCTGTTAGCATAAGCAGTGCAGTGTGTACATTATGTATTAAAAGCGTTTTGTAACTGAGATATTTGTATGCCCTTTCTAGTTTCACCCTTTTGAGTGTCAATAAACCTGATAAGGCACACTTCAGAATTTTTGATACAAGAAAGGTGTTATTAGCCATGATAACCCTAATGGTACAAGTTGAATGTGAGGCTAATGCAAAGCGCTTTGAGCACCTTGAAAGTGGAAAAGTGCAGTCTATTTATCATATATCTTGGTGCTGTGTGTTACTAAACTACATTAAATAATAAAACATAAAAAAGTAAGGAGCAAAAATTTCATATAGCCTTGAAATGTGACCTACTACTTCAATGGTTATATGAATGCATATACTGTAGTAGTTTCTGGCAAAAATGTCAAACTGTATAAATATATTTAAGTTTACTATGATTTAGAAACGTATTGGAACATTTTCTGAACATACAGCATAAATTAATTCTATGGAGTGGGTCAGTTTTGAATAGATTCAGAATCATCTATGAATACAATGTGTCAACAGCTTGTATTTTCTACAAAAACACTGTATGTAAAACAGTGTGTCTATATGAACCAGGTTTATATGATAGAACATATTTTCTCATTAATATTAAATTTGGTTGTGGGAGCTTGACTCTAATGCCACTCCTGTAAACCCAGCAACCCGAGAAATGAAAAAAAAGTCACTAAATACAATAAGGTGTAAATGTAATAAAGTTACTATAACTTGCTGACAATTTAGATTTTTGCCTTAAGTGTCGCTGGACTGTTTGTACAGTGTACACACTCCGACTCCAACATATGGTTGGCCTTCTCTTCAGCGCCGTTACCCAGGCTGTGTTTGATAATCTCTGACCTTCATGTCCTCTCTGTTGGACTTAACAGTGCACAGGATTTGCTGCAGGCATACGACACCACTGCCTTTTCTAAAAGACTGTAGCTATACTAATCCCAAGCAGAAAATCAATTCATGAATTAATTGTTGAGCATGTCTTGCAGATCAATCTTTTACTTTTACCCATATGCGAAGGAACACTGGAGGCTGCGTGTCTATTCATATCTGCCAACAGGAAAATTGGAATAGTTTTAACCTGTCGCTCAACAACAGCGTTGGCTAAATAAAGCCCCCAGACCTAAGGCGGCACTAGTGTTATATGCATGTGATGTATGTGATAACCTAAAGACACATTCTTAACATCACTGAAATGCATGTTTTACATCCGCCATTTATTTATAATACATTTCCACATTTACAAGATCCATCTTTCTATACGGAAGAAGCAGATATAAACAAAATAACAGTAAATGTAATCCCATAAGCCTGTATTTCCCCACCTTGTCAGCTGCAATTACTGTTACATCTACTGCACTGTGCTGCTTCAGTTGGCATGCGCATCTTTTTACTCCTAAATAATTATTCATATGCATAGTAAAGGAGTGGCATGTAACTTAAAAAAAAAGAATGCATTTTAACATCATAAAGCCTGAACCATTAAATCATTGATGGGAAATTACAATTCTTTGAAACTGGAATCTTTATTGCCCCCCCCCCCCAAAAAAAAAAAAAAAATTTAATGTAGGAGTTAACATTTTGTATCATATTTGATACAGCAGATCTTAATGTTCAGATCTTATTTTTGAATAAACAAAAACCGAATATAACAAACGTGTCTACCTCAGGGCCCCAGGGCGTAGCAGCTGTGGCTATATATGTAGTTGAATATAAGTGTGAATGTGTGAGGGAATGAATAATGAATCCACTGTATGTGCTTTGAGTATATGCGAATAGAACAGCATTAATATATAGAATATATTATTATGACTACCAAATTGGTAATACCTTTTCAAAAATGTCAAAGCTGGCTCCTCACTGTCTTATAGTGTAACTGGAAAGGCCTCAAACAAATTCCTCCTATTATGCATGTATTCTATGTATCTAATTGTATACATCAGGTTTTTCAAGACAAGAAAATCACAGTGATCAGAGAGCTTCAAAACAAAGATAAGTTCTGTGTTATTGGTGACTGACTTTAACTGGTTAATGAAGCTCAGTAAACGCTCAAGATTTTTTTATACATTTCGCCATCCCTAGTCCAAATACACAAAAAAATGAACGAAACACTAATAAAAAAAGATTTACATAAATATGACCCCTTTAACTTTATTAATTTACACCCTGGCGTACTTCCTGAAAAAGAAACTGTGAATCATGTATGCAAAGCCTGTAATATTTATTCCAACATCATGGGATAACAAGTCGTGACAGTGATACAGAAGCACTCAACACTCAGATCTTGATATTTATAATTCTAATAATTTGTGTGTGTGTTTGCCTTCAGAGCTACTCAAACTATCGAGTATCTCTTGGTTTGTTTGCACTTCCCTTTAAAAGTACATTTATATATATTGGGGAAGATTAAAATCAGTTAATTTTGTTCAATATGAGCAGAGCTGTGAAAGTATTTTAGTCTATGATGTGTGCATTTGTAATGTTTGTGCAAAGCTGACAAACAATTCAATCTTCCATTTTGAGAAAGCATTAACATTGTCTGCCCTACACTTTTTTGATATCGTAAAAAAAACCCCAAACTATACTGTGACATTTCAGTCGTCTAAAGAAGCTGTTTTCCCTAATCTGTTTTCTTTTTTCTGTTACAAAACAACCAATTTTGTTCAAGATTTAAAGGTTCAGTATTTATTAAACTTTAAGCATGAATGGTTGTCGGTACCAATGACTGTTAAGAGTTAACAAACAGCTCTCTGTTTCATGCTCTCTTTCTAAAACGACCGTTCGCACAGCAAGGTCGAATGATGTTTTACCTTGCCTTACCTTACAGAGGATATTCCCCATCCGCTGCTCCGACCTTTGACCTCCCTCTCCCTCTATCACTGTTCACTTGTCTACTTCTCTGACCCTCACTATCTCCGTACACTGTCCATCTTGGCTGTCTGAACCTTGACCCCTTCTCCAGTCCAAGCTCATCTCTCGTGACACTACCCGATTGACATTAACGACATTACAGAAGAGAAAGGTTAATTAAGACCAACTGTTCCCTGCCCATTCCTCAGCACCATCTGCTCTGTGAGGCCAGTCATATGATAGAGAAACACAACCAACACTGAAGTAACAGATACTGTTGGGAGGAAATATCTGTTTACAAGTATCGTTCCAGCTTCTTTGTGAAAGCATGTGTCGCACAATAAACCACAAGACATGTTTGTGCACATGACACAGTTGTGCTCATAAGTTTATATACCCTTTTTTAAATAATAATAATGATAATGGATTGGATTTATATAGCGCTATTTTGGCCACTCACAGTGCTTCACATTAGTAACCCATTATTCATTAACTCTTACATGCACCGTCCGGTGGTGGTAAACTACATTTGTAGCCACAGTTGTCCTGGGATGGTGCCTATAGCCCCTCTGACCACCACCAAACATTCATACACTAGTGTGAGTGTCTTGCCAAAGGACACAACGGACCCACTAAGACCGAGCAGGATTCAAAACACCAACCCTTCAGTTACTGGATGACCTGCTCTACCAACTGAGTCGTGGCCGCTCATTTTCAGATGATATGAATGACAAAAAAACTCTTCTTTCATTTTTGGCTCATGACTAGGGTTGGGTACTGACTAGGGATGGGACACGATTTTCAAATATTTTAATATTCCTGACACGCTCGAATATATAATACTAATTTCATTACTTGTATTGCGTTTCCCTTGGACAGAATGTCGTATCGACTTTCATTTTACGGTGGCTGATGGGGGCAAATGCCTTGCATTGATAAAATGCCGCAAACACAAGAAAGATGCACAACCAAAAAAAATACACTCCGCCTGGCAAAGTCGGTGAGCGTGTATGTCTGTGCTATCAGAGCATGTGTTCTCAGCAGCCGGATTAATTGTGAACAGGCTGCGCACACACCTCCACTATGAACATATGGACAACTTTTTTATTTATTTTTTCTAAAAACCTGGGATAGATTCATGTGACCATTGTTGTTAAATCTGTTTGACATTGCAGCTGAAATCAGCTGGTTCACCTAATTCTGCCTAGATGGTTAAATGAAATATAGTGTTGGCTGCGGTTATTGCAATTTCCAAATTGATGAATTGCTCAGGGAAGATTTGTTGTAATCTTATTTACACAGTAAACGTTTTGTTACCTCTTTTACCCTTTCTGTCATCGCGTAATAATATTTAAATAGTTTGTAGCGAATTTCGAATAGTGCTTTGGACCAAAAGTTACATCCCGAGTACTGAAAGGTTTGCATTTGATACCGATACCAAATTGGTACTTTCAAAATGGTATCGGTTCCTAAACAGTATTTAAATTGGGATTTAAAAAAAATAAAAAATTACAACCAGAGACATACGCGATTGAACCTTATCAACATTTAACCGACGTGTTACTGAACCAGTGTGTCTAATGCAGGCATGTCCAAACTATTCCATAAAGGGCTGGTGTGGCTGCAGGTTTTTGTTCCAACCAAGCAGCAGCAGCACACCAGGCGTGACTCAATTAATTAACTGTTCTCAGGCTTCAGAGTGTCGATTGGTCAAACTGTGTACTCTTCGTTGGTTGGAACAAAAACCTGCCGTCACACCGTCCCTTTGTGGAATAGTTTGGACATGCCTGGTCTAATGCACAAACTGTGAGACCACATCTCCTACAACTTCTTAACCTATTCTTACCCTCTTATTATTAAGCTAGCACCACATGTCATGTCACCAGTTCGTATACACCAGTTACTTATTTTTAGTTATTAAAATTACTCACTCTAGCATTGTCATGGTCCATTATTTCCACAGTAGCTGGTATGAAGCTTTATCTCTTGGGTACTTCATTAAACAAGTATTCAGAGAATACCTAATATCACCCCTATTTTGTGCCAATCTCAAGTTTCTATGACAACCTGTTGAATTAGAGCCAATAATGTGATTCTGCCCTTTCTGCTATATGCGACCTTGACCTTTGACCTTTTGCAATATTGATAATTTCGTTACATTTATATATGCATCAGTGTGTCTAATATTACAATAATATATCCAGTATTAAGTTATAGTGTGATATGTCTGTGTTTGACACACACTGTGTTACAGAAGTTAATTTTGCGACATGTCACCTTTGACCTCCAGAGATCTCAAAAACTATTGGTCGTAGGGGACAACACAAAGTATGAGAATTGTATAAATCTTCATTCTGCATCGTTTGGTACCAATCTAAATGTTCTGTGACCCTCCATTCTTGAGTAATTACAGATAATGTGAATTTGACCTTTTAGTTAACTGACATTGACCATTGACCTTTACTCAAATGGATCATTGCATCTGATGTGCATTAGCTATTTGTATATGTCCATGTAATTTATGGTGATATCTCAAGTATTCATTGAGTTATAGCATGATATGTCTCTGCGGACACACACACACACACGTACACACACGTACACACACGTACACACACGTACACACACGTACACACACGTACACACACGTACACACACGTACACACGTCTATAGCATATGGAAGATTCTGGAACATCTTGTGAACCGTAACCGCACGTTCCACCTTTTTGTCTTTGACATCTTCCTGTCAGCACGGCTGTGTGTGCGCACACTTCCGTGGACAGAGGGCTTAATTAAACAACAGCTATATATAGTTGTGGTGCCGAAATATTGTACTAAAATTCATGTTAGATTTTGGTCTGGTTACTACTGTTAATATTTGCCCCAACCCTACTTGTGACATCATTTTAATATTACTCATTTCTGGCGGTCCCGGACATTCAAAACAATTCAGATGCTACAGATTCAGATACTACACAGACACTTGTATTTCACCTTCATTAATTCATAGCAACACTATATTTGTGTAATTGATCCTCAAATGAGTAGTATGTGAGTATTGATATATCGGTAGCACAAAATCAATTTGGCCACCACTCGTCCATAGATTTTCTACAGTCTGTAAACAGAAGCAATGAGTGGATGTAGAAGTCTAATATCCTCTCAGATCACAGCAAAGCAACAGAACGATTTCCATGATACTGTCATGTTTGTTATCTTAAATGATCTTATATTGAAACATCAGTATTTCTTGGTTTGGATTTCCTTTTACAGTACATACCATTCATTAACATCTGAAGATCAGTGGTGTTTTAAATACATCTAATCCAGTAATAAGAACTGATACCATCTTCTTCATTTCCTTGTGACTACTAATACAGTGTTGGCTCTATGATGCTGGATAAATCTGCACATCACTGATAACCTTGGGGAAAGACAAATAAGAAGCATTTAATTCTAATAAAAATCTCACAAGATCTGATTTTTCTCGATTTAACAGGCAAGTCAGCTGGTGTCTGAAGGACATTTTCAGATTTTTAAATAAAATTAGTCTGAGCAGCTTTTGAATATGTGAAATTGCAGACATTAACATGGCCAGTAGTGGTTGTTACTTAATTTGCTATGGAAAACAAAAATCAATTTGGATGCTGGTAAATATTTGCTGAAGCTCCATCATGACTAAGTAGATGTCAGGTTACGTAAGCCAATCCAAAACTGCAGGGTGCAAGACCTCAGCAAGCTCAGAAGAAGCTGAGGTTGAAGTAAAACATATAAACAAAGTGATGACAAACATCTAAATATGGAGACTGGAGGGGATTTCAAACTCTCTTTATCTGCGCTTTCATTTTCTCTCTGTCTTTATCTCCTCTGGGATTCTCCGCTTTGATCTTTGAACCTGTAAAATTTCCACGCAGAGGCACTCCTGACAGTAAGAGAAGAGGGAAGTGTGCAACAGCAAAGTGAGGGGGTGAGCGCAGGATTAGATATGCAGAACATGGACGACAAGGGCAGAAAAGGCAGATACAGCTGGAGGCAGCCTATCTGAATATAGGAAGATTTGAAACTGCTGTGAAACTAAACAGTGTTCCATGTGCTGAAAGGTTGGAATCAATTTTTAGATCATACATCAGGAGCAATTCTAATTAACAGTGGTAGACATGCTGTGTGATTCTTGTTTGTTTATTTTTCTTGTTTGTGGTCTGTTAAATGATAAACACAGAATAGATAAGGTAAACACTTCCGGGATTGCTTTAGTTTTAAGATGGGGAAATCATTTATAGGTTTCTTGCATTATATAGGCTATTACCGCTGTAATGTTTTTATTTATCTCCCCAAAATATTGATGCTGAGTGTTCTATGACTATTAATAACTACATCGGTCTATGTTGGGTGAAAGCTCACTCTACTCCTTTAAATAACTTATAATTGCATTTCAGATAATGCTTCAGTAGTCACTTTCCTGTTGGATATGTGTGTAAACCTTTACTAAAGGTTGAAAAAGTAAAAGCATGTAATGAGCAAGTCCATGTAACTGTCAAATTTCACCCTCAAAAATAAAGTAACATATAATAAAAATACAAAAAATATATATACATAATCTATTTTACAGAGGTAAATAACTTGAACCATTTTGTTATATAAAATAAATAGATTTTATATTGTAAATTGATTTTTTTCTCTACATTAAAGACAAAAAAGTGATTTATTTCCATTTTTTTTTCATAATTTTTTCTCCATTTTGCATTTTTCAGCAAAAATCTGGTATTTTCCGATATTTACTTCACTGATCGTGTACTTTAATCATCGTGCTGAGTTTACATTTGAGGGTTATTATACCAAAAACAGAAAACTTTAGAAAGAGCTACTTTTTCAGTAAAGCACTGAACATAATCCCAGTGTATGTCCAAAATTATTGATCCAACT
Source organism: Siphamia tubifer (assembly GCA_020466265.1). Classification (NCBI taxonomy): domain Eukaryota; kingdom Metazoa; phylum Chordata; class Actinopteri; order Kurtiformes; family Apogonidae; genus Siphamia; species Siphamia tubifer. The sequence goes on from CM035788.1 coordinate 14,061,237, forward strand.
CCATGGGTTTTACTGGTGTGGAATGCTGTGGAAGATAACGCTGTTATCTTAACTACAGAGCCTCTGAACATCCACATGAATCATATCTGACGACCATTAAAATATGGTAAACTGCATTGTACACAAATTATTTACGTGGATTGATGGGATTAGCGGATCAATAGTGATTTAAATTTTTTATATCAATACATGATTTTACTCACTGGTGGATATTTAGGTCTTTATGGGTTAAAATGTGCAGAACATGTTAAGAATTGATGTGTACAATATAATCTCATATGTACAAATCAACCATTATGAGAAGAAAAATAACCTGAAGGTCATGTTATTTAACCATATTCTACTCCTACATTCACCATTTTAAGAAGAACTAAACAAAGTTTGTTTGCTTTTAAAATAGTACACCTCCATAATACAGGTTGCTTTTAAATGACAGATTGTGTCAATTCTGTCTGTTGGCGTTTGGCAAGAACTGAGGCAAACAGTATAACCGGAAAATCCATTGAGCATGCAGCGCCTAAGAATGGCAGAATGATCACCATTGAGAAGCATCATTGCATGGTTATTCTGCCATGCCTTCACATTGTTTCTCATCCTTTCTTTCTTATAGCTGGAGGATTAAGTGATGCCTTATAGTGCCATGCCAAGGCCTTTTTCCAAGTAAACCATTCATAAAAACAGAAAAAGCAATCAGACAAATGCAGTTACAATACAAAGGGAATGGAATCTGCCACTATAGAGGGCATGAATATTCATTTTCCTACTGTGAGTGTTTTTAATGTATTTCGTATTATGTTTTCCAGACACAATGGATAAAATGCATCTCCCAGAATCTTTGTTTAGCTTTTATGCACAAATAGTTCAGTCATAACCTCAGTTTATGAATAAAAAAAGAGGAATGAAAAAGGAAAACTGTGCTGCAAACTGGTTGGATCCAGCTAAATGTGTTATTGTCACAGTTCATAAACTGGGACTCCAAACTCAACTAGAAAACTTTACAACTGTGGAGTGCTTTCCCTGCAGGGGGATGACGCATCATCTCTACTATGTCTAATTGCCAGTTGCTAGTATAATGAATGAGGCTGTTTTGCAGACAGTCATTGTTAAACTCATTCATGCTTCGCAGAGAATAGTGCTCTGATGACACCCACATAACACAACTGGGTAACAAATAAACTGAATATGCACTGGAAGAAAAAGTCAAAATCTTGTGTGTGTGTGTAAGTGTGTGTGTGTGTGTGTGTGTGTGTGTGTTTTGGCTTGAATTAAGCAAAAAAATTTTTTTTAATTAAAATATTGTTTATTATAAAAAAAAATGATTGAAAAAGATGGATTGTCTAAAAACGTCCTTATATCTCAGTTACTCTTTAGGTGTCTTACTTGCTCCTCCCCTGGCTTGTTGAGCACCTCAACATTGAACAAGATTTTATTTAGCGAAATTAAATAACAGCATTAATAAAATGTGCGTGTGTGTGTATATATATATATATATATATATATATATATATATATATATATATATATATATATATATATATATATATATATCTCTTAGATATTTCGAAGAAATACACAAATAAGCTTTTCTATAATGTGCTTCTGCAAATGGTCGTCAACTAAATGAAGATAATCTGATGCACAAAGAGGAGTCTGTATCCACCGTTGGTTATCTGTAGGTGAAGTTGACATATGTGATGAAAAAGCTTTTACAAATACATGAGGTTAGAGTCACTGGGAAAGAGGTGCTATGTTGAAAATTCATGAGATACCCACTCTGCTATCACAAATGTTTTCCCTGACCATCCATCCTGCATGTACATTGTTTGATTATAGAACAGCTTTTATTCTTAAGACTCTCCCATGAGTCATACAAACAAAGGCACATATATCACTCAGGTGATTTATGTATTGAGTTGATTGTTGCTAAGCACAGTAGTCATTATATGGTCAAAATTTCCACTATCTGGGCAGATAAAAGCTTTGTGTCACCATCGGATGCATTAACATTCTGTGCTCAGTGGATCTCCAAATGCCTTGTTGACTTTAATTCACTGTCTTGCTCAATGAACTGATTTTACATGTTACACGTATTGGAAAAAAACAATTCTTTACCATTCTTTAAAGGAAACAATGTGGGAAAAAATAGGTTTTCATCTCATTTTCTTTTTTAAAACACGTCTGGGAAGACTAAAGCAATATTTCAAAAAAATATTCAAAATGCTCGACAAGGCCTACTAGGTGCATTTATTTTAAATGATTTGTTATGTTTCAAACTGTCAATGATTTAAATGACAAAATTCCTAAATTATGCACGATGTTAAAAAGCACCTGTATCACCATTTATAGAGTGAAACTGTGGAACAAATTGTGTCTTGAGATAAAATGTATATCAAACATAATTCAGTTAAAAAATAATCTAAAGAATTGATTCTTTCTTGTATTGTAATTCTTGTATTACTTGAACGTGTACATTTTCTTGGTAAGATTTCTCAAAATACGATTTTTGGGTCTCTTGTCGAAAATTAATTTCTTATATCCCACTGAAAATGTACGATGCAATTATGTTTTATTTTTAGTGTGATGAAATATTTTGACTAGACACATCTTTGCAGTGTACATATTCCAGAGTGACATCAAGTGGACAATGAATATCTGACATCACCCTGTTCCAGTCATATCTCTCTCAAAATGTGCTGTGAAGAGAAAGGTTGGCAACGAGCACAGGCAATTTCAGGAAAAATGAGAGACATAATATATTTTGTGGAGCACAGAGGCACCCCTACTACGTATCTCATATGCACAGAGAAAGTCACGGTGTATAAGGAATACACCGTCTGACGTCATTACTCAGACATGCTGAAGAATTTACAAAATATCAGGGAAATGAAAGAAAGAACTGGACTGCTAGTTTAAAAAAAATTGAGGCAACAAGATTTATTCAAGAAAGCTGAAAGAATGTAGTAGCAGTCGAAGCAACTACGTGGTGAGTGAGATGATTGCTGGGGCAGGAAAGACTTTCAAAGAAGGCGAGTTCATCAAAACCTGCATGTTAGTAACTATGAATAAAGTAAAGAATCCTTTTTTTGTGGATTACTTAATGCAGCCCAGCCTGACCAAGACCCGTATTTTGACAGTTATGTCAATTGTGGGAAGTCATAGGATAGCTGTAAGTCATACTTGTAATTTTTGACAAATACACATGGGTATCCAATCTGTGGACACAAATCTATTGACAACTATCTTACACCATAATCACTGCTACAAAAGTCACATGACTTTTAGTTGTCAGGATCAGGATCCGCGGCGCCACTGTAAACATTATGGCAGTAAACATGATGACCAGCTCCAAACCATTGGAGTGCACATCTCACTTCAGTTTGTGTGAAATTCAGATTTATTTGCAGAAATTGGACAGATTAAATAGAATACCGATATAATTCCCCTGGGGTGCTTTTCAAAAGTATCAGTTGAAGAAGACGTCCCCGATTTGCGGTATGCTACCATCTACAGCTACCTCATCAGCTTCCCATCAGTTTACACAGGGAACTCTCTGAGAGCCTACAAAAGGCTGGAGGTTTAGACATGGACTCAATCTGGCTTCGAAAGAAAATCTTACCAAGATCATTTTCACTTGTTTCATTGGCAGATCTTTTTTTGCTTGAATTAAGCAAAAAAAAAAAAAAAAATCAATAAATCAAACAAATGCAAAATTTAGATTTTTGCAGTGCAGTGTAATTTTCTTGATCTGTAAGCATTGCATCTAAGAAATATTCTGCAAACATTTTACTACACAGGAAAATATATAGGAGTAAATTTGGCTCCTATATATAAAAGTATATAGGAGTAAATTTGACTCTATAAAGACTTTGGAGAGCTCGATCTGAAGAGTAACTTTCATTCTTTTTAGAGATGAGGTCAAATGTTATGTGTAGAGTAAAATTTTCTTGAGTTTGAGTAGATTTCCTAGGGTCGTGATAAGTTTAAGGATGGTTTCATGCCAACTTTATTTGGTCTGTTTAAAACAAAGCCAAAAACCCCCAAAACAAACGATATATATATGTATTATATGTTAAACCCCCCCCAACTGTATAACTGGTCTCAAGCAAAACAGAAAGGAGATTGAATGTCTCATTGATATTTGGTCAGATGAAACTTTTTGTACATTTGTATTTATAAAAATATAATTGATTTTCAGAAAACAATAACTGCACATACTACAACCTTCATGTTCTCATCAACATCTACCATCTGTGATTCACCTCATCTTTTCTTTTCACCGCCAGTATAGTTTGTTTGCTCCATACAAAGTGTAATGAAAATGTGATTTGACCCAAACAAAGAAAAAAAAATCCACATTCAATTACAGCATGACTTTTACAAAACTTCTTCTGTATGTGCCATTACCTGCAACTGCATGAAACCCCTTTTGTTTGCAGGTACAAACTCAGCAGGAGTGCAAACACACAGGCAATGCCATTTTCATTTGTCACCTTCAGAAAAGACAGGGTCATGGAGGCAGAAGAGGGTGATGCTTCTCTTTGTGAGAGTTTACAGGCAGATCAGATTCTACGAAAAGTAATTGGTTGAACTAAACCATGCCATACCATGTTTTTTTTTAAAACCAGTCCAATATTAAAATGTGAGTAAAATATTTTAACAGCAACACTTGCAGCACAAGCAAAATGAGGAAAGACATTCTCCTCAACAAATCTGTAAATAGAATGCAGTATTGATGTGACGTTGGTGTGATTCTGTCCAAATGTCACCTACAAGTGCCAATCAAAATGGAATGAAAACGGGAATAAGAATAGATCCGAACATACGTCATGAAATGCAAATGAAACACACAGTAAAAGTCTTACATTTTATTTGTCTGTTCAACACACATCCTCAGATATGTGTCCCAGTTTCTATTACCCCACCCCCCTGAAGGAGAGAGGGGTATTGTTTTTGAGTCTGGTTGTTTCTTGGTTGATTTTTTTTGTTTGTAAGCAGCTTTACGCAAAAACTACTGGACCAATTTCTATGAAATTATCAGGAAAGGTGCAATAAAATAATGATGAATGTGGGTCAAAGGTTGCAAGTGTTTTTTGACAAAATATATTTGCGCTTTGAACATGTTTCCATTGACAGTTGTTCTAGAGGAGCGTTGTAACTCTCGTGAAATATCATTCTGTGAAGTTTCACTGTTGGAAGATGGACCTTTTGATGTCTTGATAGCACGCTGCATTTGTTTGTTTGCTGTCTAAAATGGCAGCTATGTTTTTCTCGTGAATTGTTTCAAGGGAAGTCTCGGTCTCCTCCTCTGTCCATGTGTATCGAGCCATTTTCACTCCGAGACAAGTGATCTTGTGACCATGTACGTCACGTCCTGTGACGTATCATTGCATAAAAAGTTTTTCCGTTGTGCTTTTGCAATATATTAGGATATTGAAATGTCTGAAAAACCACCTTATGAAAGCCTAAAAACTTGTGTTTTTTTGAAATTCTGTTTTTTTCCATTACCAGTTTTTTATTGCGCTGTTTACATTTTGCGAATTTCCATGGGTAATGGAAACGCAGCTAGTGTGAGAGTGAATGAATAATGGGTCACTAATATGAAGGGCTTTGAGTGACCAAAAAAGCGCTATATAAATCCGATCCATTATTATTATTATCATTATTATCATGTTCTAAGAGTCTTGGAGGACTTAGTTAAGAAAACAGTGGAATAGATGTGGATGATGGCCATGGCAGAGACAGGACACTGTAGCTCTGCTCTGTCGGCCTCGGCCTCAGCTGTTACAGCCCTGCATGGGACCGTGGTGGTGTATGGAGGCCTGACCTACTGCTACACTCGGCATGCAGAGGACAGGTCCCCACCATGGACCGTGGGCTCGATGTCAGAGGATGGAGTCACAGGAAAAAAAAAGGAAAGGACATCCAATTATAGCACTTTTATCATTCCAGTGAGAGGAAGCTGAGGCCTTCTCCTTCTAAAACTCTCTCAATTGTGTTTGGTTTTAACAAGATGTGGTGTGTTTCAGGACAAGGCTAAATGCAATTAGCCCGTTAGCATATTATTTCCACAAATATTGGCATCAACAAATAATTGCACATGTTTTAGCACAGATGAGCTTTTCACCCTCATATTTAAAGAAGGGATAGTTTGTTTTTCTAAATGGAAGTATGCATTTTCAAACATTCACACAACTGCATTGTGTGTGTGTGTATATATATATATATATATATATATATATATATATATATATTGTACTTCAGGGGATGGATACCAGTTTATTTCTTATTTAGATGTGTTTGCTACCTTGCTGTCTTTGTTGTACCAAATTCCATTTGGCAAATACATCAATATAAATGCCTTTGCAGATTTAAAGAGTTACTTTGGTATTTTTCACATCAATCGGTATGAGATCGCAGTCTTTACTCTGGTGGACCCACAGTGACTTACCCCCAACAGTGTCCTGTGAGTTGAAGTGAAAGTAGTCCCAGCAGGTTTCCTTGGGTCAACAAAATAAAACGTGTTTCTTCTCAAAACAATGTGTTCGAATGAGTGATTTACTTGCATAATAAAACCGTCCAGAACAAAAACTCGCACTGCATAATTGCTTGGAGCTACTTTCTCTCAATAGCCATCAATGCGCGCTGTCACTGCTAACAGCTGTGCGCCTGCATGTAGCAGCCGCAAACACTGCTGAACAACTGATGAAAGTAGTTTGCTAATGCGCACAGCTGTTAGCAGTGTACGAGGTGTGAGTTTTTGTTCCGTGATGGTTTTGTTATGGAAATACATCACTCATTTGAACACGTACTAATTTGAGAAGAAGCACGTTTTATTTTGTTGACCCCAGGAAACCTGCCAGGACTGCTTTTGCTTTGACCAACACCGGACCAGAACTCGACTCACAGGACACTGTCGGGGGTAAATCACTGTGGGTGCACCAGAGTAAAGACAGTGATCCCATACAGATTCATGTGAAAAACAGTGAACTATCCCTTTAAATGCAAGACAATATTAAAGAAAATAGTGCTTCATGTGGTTGAATTAATTAATTAAAATGAGTTGAAGAGTACATGTCACATAACTGGTATACGTTGTACATTGCGTTTAATGTACTTTTTGTGACAGACACCAGAGGTTCATCCACTTGTTGTGGACGAGCCATGTGACTACTGGCCTTTACTTATTTGCGGTGACTACACTCCTTGTCAGATCTTGTCATCACAGCGGGAAGGCAATACAATTTCCAACTCCAGATAAGAAATAATTTGACGTGTATAGAAAATGTCAAGAAGAATGCAAAGGAATAGATTTGTTTTTGTAATTACATTTAGTTGCATGGACGAATCAATGCATTTGTTTTGGTCATAATGTCACAGTACATTTTTACTACATTATTTTTCATTTTTATATTCTATACTGTTCCACCTACTTCATATTTGGTTGTACATGTGTTTACATGGATGTATTACTTTCACAAATTGAAAACTGCACCAGCACTTCTCTACATCACAGGGGCAATCCTTGGTTTAACATAAAATTGGTCATTTGCTTACAGTCATACTGATATTTGAAAGTAATTTCTGAAGTTTGTAAAATATTATAAATGGCACCTTTAGTACAATATAAAAAACCTCACTTGTACTGTAGATTTCTTCTTTTTTAAATTTGGGAATTGTACTCTATTGGGCCGACAAACTTTGAGTCACACATTACCGAAAAATGAGGTTCATTCTCATTCAAATTCAGTTTTTAATAATTAATTGAATTTAAGATCGTAGGGATATGTAACCAGCTAGAGTATGCAAAGTGACACAACACCATCGGTTGATTTTCCGTCTGTCTTCTCGTTGGCCCTGGTAAACATTTTTGCACCTGCACCTGCATAGTAATTTTGCCTCCAAATGAATCCTATCTTTATCAAGGGATGTTGAGCAATTTTAGGAAGAACATGCACCTGCAACCCATTCAGACCACCTAATTTTATAAATGCAATGGCACAGAGCAATTTTGGTGTCTAAAATTGTTAGATGCATTCACAAAGCCTCCAGATGAAAATGCTAGTTCTTCATTTATTTCTCATACTGTGTGACGTTATATTACAGTAATAGTCAGTTATTTTGCATTTCCTTCTACATGTTGTACAGCATGAGGTTGTTCCCTTTTCAGTAGTCAGTAAAGTATTAACATTAACATGTGTTCCAAGAAATCTAGTACTGTATATGTAATTATTATACACGGTGGGTGAAAAAACGTATTGCTTATTAGTTTTGTATCACTGAAGTCATGAGGATTTTTTTCCCCCTTTTTTTTTCATTTTGGAATCAGTCGCATAACAAAACAACAATCCTTCTAAAATTGTCACATAACATCTGCAAAAACCAAAATCTTAGCAAGTGTTTTTTTCTCATTTCTAGTCAAAAATATCTTGCCACACTCGAAATTAGACATAATCATCTCAAGGGTAATTTGTGAGATATAAGAGCTTATTTTTTGACAATACATCTGGAAAATCTGGCATTAAGGAATCTTACCAAAAACATTTTTACTTGTTCCATTGGAATTTTTTTTTTTGCTTAAATTAAGCCGCAAAAAAGAAATGACAAAAATAATAATCCTGAATTAGGCAAAATACCTGTCTTAATTTGACTTGCACGTTACTCTTTAGGAGCTTTTATCTTGTTTAATTTAACTTTGACTAGAAATTAGAAAATAAGACCCTTCTTTTTCCCAGTGTTAAAATATAAAGATTTACTTTCATTTCCCCATGTAGTAAACAACATCTACTGTATAATTTGTTTCAATACATTCGTATTCGGAATATGGATTTTATCACCAATTTTTAATGCCTAGTTACTTGTCACTCACCCTTTATAAAATATTAATATTATTTCAGATGCAGCACAAACAAGCATGTGACCTCTGCTTTACTTTAAAGTCATACAAAGAATCATCATAGGAGTGTATATCTGGTCTTTTGGAGCTTTATTAAATATTTTCTCCTTCAAAATAGAACCTCAGATACATGTATGTATATAATACATTAGTGGTATTCTGGGAAGTTGCAAGTTTAATCAAATAATTTAACTAAAGTTTTGACAATGGTTTCTGGTAACCTACATGCCACAGGCCATTTTCTGCAAATGTGTAGGCAAGGTTGGCAACAAGTACAATGTTCACAATGAACTTTTGAAGGCTGGTCGGTTCTCCCTGAAGGAGTTTCTACTGCTCTCTGGAAGTTTCACAACAATGCAGTTGTTTTCTGGGTGCTCGTGTTTTTTGGAACAAGGCTGAGGAGATAATTTTGTTGTTAATATATATAAAAAAAAATCATCATCACCCAGAAATGTAATGCAGTCTGCTGGTATTTCATATTAGAGCCTATGAGGAGGCATGGTGCATTCACTGTCTATTGAGTACTATGGAGTTTTAAGACAAAGGAATACAAATGATGCAGAGAGGGTAAATTTCAGCACACATTATCAGGGATCTAGACTAACTTTTGCACTAGTTGCACTGGTGCGGCTAACTTTTTTACTTAGGTGCACCAACTCAAAAGTTACATGCACCCAAATTTTTCAACTGCATTGCATTTAACACCACCACTTTTTTCTTTTCTTTTTTAATCATTCATACATACAATGTTGATTTGTAAATGATTAATCAACGATTTTGGCAACATAAAGCTCTTTGTTTGGAGCACAGCTCTACAAGAAAGATTCAAATTTACTGAAAAGTGCTCTTGCTTAAAGTGCTTCACTGAAATTTCAACTTAAAACATCTCAAGAAAAGTGTCTTAAAGGCACCAAACTGAACATGTCAATATCTGAAAATCTGAACAACTCCATATCGTAAGGACTGTACTCCATGGCAATCACCTGACCCGCAGATATACTTACGTCTTACAGTATGTCTGCGCTGCAAATGACAGCTGCAGAGGATAGCCGTTAGCATATATCTAGGGCTGGGCGATTTTCTCTTTTACAAAAATCTCCGATTTTTCCCCAAAAAACTCGATTCACGATTAGATTTTTTTCCCACGTGGGCGAAATGAAAATGAAAACACTAGAAATGTGGTTTCTTTCGTCTTCTTCTTTTTTTTTTTATTAAATAACATGTAAAACAAAAATACTTCTACAAATAACTGTAAATAATAAATCAGTTGTGCAAAAGGTGCAACTGGAACCTGAGACTTTGCCTACATGAACTGTAGTAAGTCCAGACATATCGACCACTGTTACAGGAAAAACAGTGCAAAAAAAATAGTGCAAAAGATACATTTTGTTGGAAAAAAGAAAGCTTAAAATATTTTAACAACTAAAACAATATACATTGCAAAAAAACGTAGTAGTGCAAAAGAAAGATACAAATAAAACTAGTGACATTTTTACTTTGTAAGGACAAAATAAAATAAAACCTTATTATCAATCAAGCTACTTCAATAAACCTGAACATGTTACCAATATTTTGGATATATGATATTATTGCGTCTGTTATCGCTCCCCATCGTGCTCCATGTTTATCATAAGGTGACCCGTGGGTGAACCGCAAATTTTCACGAAACGGGTGAAAAATGCTGTGCTGTGTCGGATACGGGTTCGGTTCGGGTCAGACGTGGGTGATCGCGGGTCTAATTTGCGGTTCATAGGCTAAAAACATTTTTATTTGGCTCTGCCTTGGCTATGTCACTGTTCAGTATATTCGTGGCAATAAATGTTTGTATTTAAGTTTGGCTATCTGACATTTTCTTTCGGGTCGGATATCGGGTTCATTTATAGCGGGTCGGTTCGGCTGCAGATTTTTTTTTTTTGTCGGAAAACGGGTCGAATACGAGTTTAAACATGACTGGTACGGGCAGTTGCGGTATGTCAAAATCAGAACCGTGCAGGACTCTGATAAGGTGTGCCTCGAGAAAAGCTTTCAGTCAGTGTTTGTTGAACATTTTGAAGAAGTACTTGCAGCGCTAGTCTCTGCTTTTTCTAAGAGTTTTGCTTTTATCCACTGGATGCTTTCGCTTCAGATGTGAACACAGTGGTTGTACCGCTACCGTCAACAACAACAACAGTCTGAAGACACAGCTGACAACGAGGCAGTAACTGGGCTTCGTCAGACCCTAAAAACCCAAACCGATTCCACACAACTGAACCTTTAGAACCTTTTTAGGAGTCAGCGTGTGTGTGTGTGTGTGTGTGTGTGGGGGGGGGGGATCGGATTGCACGATTTTCCTAAAATATGAATCGATTTTGCCATAAAACTCGATTTTAAATCTAAATCGATTTTTTGCCCAGCTCTACATATATCCGATGCAAGTGTATGTGTTGACAACTAATTATAACATTATTAGAATGTACTCACAGCTGGTGGTCCAGAAAGTCCTGATGTGTTTTCGACATTTGGGTTTTATGGGTTAAAATGTATTCTTATAGATTTTTTTTCATCTAATTCACAATTTAAATGTTAATTTCATTGATAATTAGGCAAATCTCTTATGTACTTTGTAAAATTAAACAAATAAATAAATAAAATCTAATGAAGTCCAACTAATAATTTTTCTATGCATTATTTTTTTTTAACAAGAATAAAATGCATGAAAATCCAAAGAAATTAAGTGCACGGAGAAACCCCTTTTTCTTATTGTACATTTAAATGTATTTTTATTTTGGAGTGAAGTGGTTCTTTAAGTAGTACTGGGAATACAAACTCTGCATTCATATTCTTTGGATTTAAACTGTGTGATTCATTATGAAGAGGAAAGCAAAAGGGGAAAAAAGGGGGAAAAACACACAGCCATCTGCCACAGAGGATGCATAAATTGAGGCCCTGGTCACATCCTCTTACTGAATTAAAGTCATTAGAGAATGGTTTAATTGTGAAGATATCAGATGCTGTGGAAGATTTTTGAAGAATCGTCCCGTCCATCAGTCTTTGTCAGAACCTCCTCCAGGGAACGCTCCCTGTGTTTTGGAGAACAGAGGCATATGGGAATGTTCATGTTCCCGAATCCGCATGTATGCACTTTCCTCTGTCTCTGCAGACTCTTTTCTTGTCAGTGATGGTATTATACATCAGATGTCAGCTTACATGCTGCAGGTGTGCCATAATACGCAACAGATCTTCTGCGTCTTACACAAGGATTAGAAGTTGTTTTGATTAAGTAAGCTTTACTGTAGGTAACTCGAGGGATATATTCTGCAGATGCCCTTTGCTTACTTCTCATGATTAAAAGTTGTGAAACATTACAAACATCCCTGTAGCGTGAAGGCCTTCAGGCTCATATTTTAGCTGTACTGCTATACTTGAGATATGTTGATGCTGCCTATAGGGTACACTCACACTACTTGAAAATCTTAACCCATAAACACCCAGCGCTACATTTGTGTCAGTTCCTACAATAAATGTTTATCTACACCTAATTCATTCTTAATGGAGTAATATTTTACTTTAAAAAATGTAATGTTTTATGTGTTTTATGTGATGCACTGATTGGTTGGCACTTTTTAAATTTCGTTGTACCTGTGACAATGACAATAAAGACCTATTCTAATTATGCATTTTAAAGCATTCCTCTGTGGCCTACATAAACTGTAAATTCTGTGCATGGGTCTAAATTCTTTATTAATTCATCTTCACAGGTCCAACCTTTCTGAGTAATGACATCAGAAAGGTTGTTTGATTGATTGATTTGATGAATGCTGTTATATTGATGAATGGTGGAACACTGAGCTTTTTTTTTTTCTTTACACTTGATCAAGTACCTGCTTGACAAGTTTTATTGTGTGTTCTGTATCGTTTCAAGTAACCTTGAACCTTGTTTTAAGCGCTGGCCCTTTAAATGCATGTGAACCCGCCCCCTTCATGTTATTGATCATGCTCTCTGTCCTTTTCAGCCACTAGTCTTCATTAATACAACCAACAACCGAAACTTTTAAGTAATCAGCTCAAACTTTGGATACATTTTCATGTTGTACTCAGAGGAACGTTCAGCAGAATTTTTGACTTTGCAAATGCCATGAAGTAATGAGGTATAAAACAACAAAAACAGAATTAAAAGAGGTTGTGGAAATCCACTCGATTTTTACCAATATGAATATACAGAAAGTTTTGCAGCACATGGAGGGTTCAAAATAGTGGTCTATGTGGGACAGAATTTCCAGTTCCACTCCTGCAAAGAATTAGGATTATGAGTTGAAAAATGGCGTACGGAAGACCGCTTGCCCGGTATCGCTCGAGGGTCTGAGTCCTTCTGATTAAAAGTTCAGCCTGTGGACTGTGTGAAGCCAATAACGGCCCCTCTCACACTGGGGTCAGGTCTTCTTAGTGTCAGGCTGTTTGGGAATGCAGCCCAAAGCGGGTGGTAAACTCCATCTAAGGCTAAATACCAACAAGTACCTTGAGGGAAAGTTGAAAAGAACTTCAAAGAGAGAGTTCAAGAGGGCGTTAAACCAGCTGGGGTCCACGCAGATCATCTCACGACCTACCCCCATATCATGTACAGTATATATGATCGTCAAAATGAATAATTTATTGCTTTTATTTGTTTTTAGTTAGTGGGACTGCAGCTTATCACCCCTTCTGTCTGTGCCTGCAGCGAGCATTCAAAATTTGTCCTGTGTCACACTACTTTTTTTGCATTGGGTCTTGCGGGTCCTGTGGTACTCCCATGGGACTGCATGGCTCTAGTTCAAATTTAAACTTTATAAACTATAAGGGCCCACATACTACAAAAACTCCCAATACATATGTGAATAGATTTTTTCTCCTACCCGAAAAAATCTATTCACATATGTATTGGGAGTTTTTGTTTTACGATTTTTAAATGGATTTTATTCTCCATGTTCATTAATTTTAAACCAGGTGGAAAAAAAATCCCTGCTAGTAAAGACCGTATGAGTCACTCAGATGTATAATATGTGTCATGGAATACACAAATCACCTCACAGAAAGCACACAGAGGACAGCTAGCTTATTATCGTATTTGCTTCAACAACACAACAGCATTAAACAGCATTAACATATGTGCAAATAAACAATACGCTATGCTAATATCTATTCCACCTTGTGGCATTTACACACCGTAATAAACCAGGAGTATATGAATTGGAGTTGGAAAAAAGAGGGTGAGATGGTGATCTCGGCACAATTGCTGAGCAACAACACAGCAGCTAATTGTAAACATGGTATGTGGTGCGTCAGACCGTCGTAACATCTCAGGTGAGTTCAACAGCGCAGGACAACTGAAAACTTCGAGAAAATGAGTTGCTCCTGAATAAATATAGTTAAACAATCAACAATTAAACTGTGTGGGCTTTTTAATGGAAGGAAAGAGCAGAGCTAGACGTGGAAAGCTATTTGTAAACTCTGTAATGCACACGTGGCATACTGCAGAAACACCATAAACATTACTGTGCACATAGCAAGACACCATACTGAAGTAAATGCAGAGCAGGAACAGCTAAATAAGCTAAATAAATACTGGAGAAAATAGATTTTAGATTGTACATTTGTTTGCCTCTTTTACATGCAGTCCAGACTTTGAAATGAGAGTAAATTCACTTTATTATGAAGTATGTTAATTTAAAGGCTCCTATTTGTGTTGTGTGCAGATAAATGTAGCAGTTTACTTCCCAAAGTCTGGTTCAAATATATTACTGCTGAATAAATCTGAACTGACTCACATATGATGTGCATTTTTTTGGGAAACATGGCTCCTGATATGATCTGTAGGCATCATCATTCAGCTTTTTCACGGGGTCTGGTGTGAAAAAGGCAAGCGAAAAATCGGAAAACCTGGGAATATCGAAGAATCGCAATTTAAATGGAATTGGCACCAAAAAAAAATATTAAAAGCATATCGTCCCACAATCATAAAAGTGGGTTGAGCTAAATATGACTTGTAGTCATTTATCATTGACCTCTGTATGTTGCTTTTCATCAGTATAAATCGGGCACCTTCCTATATTGTATTTCAATATCAAGAAAAATATCAAGAATATCAATATTAAAAAAAATCCTAAATACCGCAGAAGTTTATTATACTTTTTTAAAAAAGAAAATGTGACATTCTTATTAAAGTATATAATGTAACTGAACATAAAACAAGCATTTCCATCCACTGTTATTTATTTAACTCCATGAGTTTTACTGGTGAATCAACGTTGTTAGAAGTTGGTGGTGTTTCCATGGTAACTACAGAATCAAACGGGTCACATCTGTTGACTATGATAAGATGACAAACTGCATTTTACACCAATTATTTACATGCATTGATAATATTAGTGGAAAACAATTGTAGCTTTTGGCCAGCAACGTATGTTTGGGTTAAAGATTTAAATTATACTTCTTTTTAAAATTGGAAAATATGTGGAAATACCACAATAAGCTCCTCTTTGCTTCTGTCTTTGTGTATTAGTTCAGAAAATAACAGTGAAAACAAAAGTAATTGCTGTACTCACCTTGTCATTACTACATACAGTGAACAGTGACGCTTTAAGGAACGTAACCACTGTTGGTAACCATTCAAAATGATGGGCTTTACAGTGCAGTGAGCTGACAACACAACAGTGTCATCAGGATATGTTTGTCCTTTTTATTCATCTGCATATAAAACAAACACTCTACATGAATCCTTTCCAGTATGTTCTTCAGGAGTGTGTGATGGTACTTGATGACAGGAACAGGGTTGATGGGTGTAATGTTCTGTGAATCTTTCATACTATACATTAATATGCACTTAAAGAGTGGGTCTAAAAAAGGTAAAAGAGAAAAAAAAAAATCAACATGTGTTCGTTCCTCTTGTTTTCAAGTACATATAAAGTACAACTTACCTGTACTTTTCACTTTTCAAAGTTATTTCTAGACCCATTTCACTGGGACCAGAGGGACAAACTCAAATCAGGACAAAAGGGACAGAACCAAGCTTTCACATTTTTCAAAATGAAGCACATGCATTACAGTAGCTTTGACACCAGAAGAAGTTTATCCATAATCAAGTGGTTCCAAACACAACAAACCCACCCCTCACATGTATTGTATATTATTTTGGCATTGACCCAGCTCATGTCATCATTTCTCTGCATCTGGTGATGTTCACATGTCATTTGCCTCTATATAAGGCAATTGACATAAGTCAATTGCCTGATATAAGTACATTTAAGCAAAGTTAATGTTTTTAAAGACCTGTGAAATGTTGCCCATTGTAAGTAAATGGCAGAAAAATGGGTTTTAAAATAATCATATACGTGTCCCGATATGTAATCACTTCTATTCTATTAGAAACTAAATCTGGTGTGAATTATGAATTCAACCAATAGTTTTGCTGCCACATACAATTGAAATTTCACTTGTTTTAAGTAAATAGTAAATGGAGGGAAGACGGGGGGGTTAAAATTTCATTAAAAATATTTTACTTATGTTCCCAAAATGTAATTGCATCTATTCTGGGTCACTGGCAATGTTTAATCCACATTTCATATGGATTCAACTGATAGTTTTGCCGTTACAGGCATTTGAAATTTCACCCATTGTAAGTAAATGAGAAAAATATAAATAAATTTTAGATATTCACAAAAATTTGAACTTTGGCGTATTTGGCGTACCAGTCTATTTTGGGTCAATGGCTATTTCTAAACCCAATTTGGTAGGAATTGAATCAATAGTTTTGCTACTAGAGGGTTAACAACCAAACAAAACAACAAACTGAACCTCAAATAGTACCCCTTGCCAAACATTAATTGGAACATTCATTATCCTATCAAATAAGTGATCACAGTGATACAGTTACATACACATGATGAATTGTATTTATGATTCATTACAAGCAGACACATGTTTTCCTCTGTCTGTGGCTGCAGCAGCTTCACTCCCGGGATCTTCATCTGTCTCTTCTTACTGTTCTGCATCCTCGCATCTCTCTGTGGTGCTTTCCATATCCTGCTGTTTCCCTTCAGCTGCCTCAACACATGTATTACCTAGCTTTGGCTGTCTCAACATTAAGGTTTACAAACAGGTGGAGACGCAAAGCTTAAAGTGAATTTACAGTGAGCTGGAGCTATTTAACTGTGCAGATATCATTTTTATTCATCTATGGCTCTTTGTGGCAGTCTCCATCTTTAGCTTTGATTCTTGCCTCTAGGGGTGTCAAGCATGCAGCCTGAGCCCAGCAAAGGGTTCAGTCTGGCTCATGGGATGAATTGGTGAAACGTAAAATGGTAGTATGGCAGATGGTAATAATAATCAAGAATGTCAAAATAATGTTAGTTCTGGGGACATATACAAACACATATGATTGGACAAGTAAAATAATAGCATCATAACCTATAGATAGTGTCAACTCTATTTTTCTATATACTAGGTTTTATTCCAGTTTTGCTTCAGAAGAGGAAAGTAGTCCAGTACTAGTTCAACTACTAAGAACAACAATGACCTGTTTTCTCTTAACTGAATTTCTACCAATATTCGGCTTGTTACCAAATGTTAGTGTAACATTGTGTGTTATGCACATGTTTGGAAAAGTTGACACATAATATTGTTAAAACTGCACTTATTTTTCTTTCAACTTTCGCTTGATTTCAGGTTATTCATGTGTTTTTGTTTTTTTTTTGCTCAAGGCTAGTGTGTAAATATAAAAATGACAGAGGATACATTGTCATTATTTATAGGTTATTATGCTATTACATAAGCGGTCCGGTCCACTTGAGATCCAATTGAGCTGGATGCAACCTCTGAAAGAATTGACTTTTGACTCTTTTGCTGTAGATAGAAGTAGGTGTCAAGTATTTGGTAGTTTTTCATTGAAGTCAGTGGTGGGCTACCACTGTAAAAGCAGGTTCAGACCCAAGATTTGCAACAACATGACCTCTATCTTGTAACCACTTGCAAATATCCAGTCTTTCCATTTGGAAAAGCTGCCACTTCAACCAAACCAACAAGATAAGATGGTCTATGCTTTCAGTAGCAGACCTCTGCACTTCCATTCTTGCTGCTGTTTTTCCCCAAATATAATGGAGTGTATCTTGTAATGTGAAACAGGACAGTGATAGTGAGTTATCTACTACAGCTGCATTTCTAACATTGACTCAAACAAATAACTGAGGTTGAGAAATCCACTTGTCTAATCCCAGGGCTGTTTTGTTGTCAAGAGGAATAGGTGCCACCTCTCCATTCTCCCACAGACTGAGTTCAGCCGTTGTATAAGTTTAACTCATAAACACCAAACAGCCACTGGGGACCACAAACATCTACTGTTGTAAAATGTTTAACCCTTTAATGTGTCATCAGTGAGTGTTTGGAATGTTGATTTGTTTTAAATATTCATAAAAATTCAACTGTTTGCTTGATAAGAAAAACGATTCCAAACTAGGGCTGGGCGATTAATCGAAAATGGACCCTCGATCTCGATTCAGGCACTCGGCGATCTCATTTTTAATAAGATCGAATTACGGCGATTCTACGGCGTCTGTCCGTCTCCTGTTCATGCCGCTGATGCGTGCTACTCTGACACGGCAGTCGCTCATTTGCTGCGCAGTGGCCACTGCGCAGCAATGGGAGCATTAGCTACAGGATAGGGAACCGTGGAGACGCAGCAGCCGAGAGCAGCCCACCGAAAAGGACAGACTGGATAGTTAGGCAAGGCTTTACAAGTCAAGCTCTAAAAAAAAACCCTTGTTAAAAAACAAAAACAATTGATCCAGTGAGTTGAGCAGTGTGACGGTGCGTCATTAGCGCGCCCTCACTTCCTGCTCCGTGTGTATTTTTTTTCTCTTCTCTCTCTGTCAGTCTACATAGCGCGACTTTCTCGCGCTGTGCGCAACGCTCCCGCACGGTTTCAACCAGAATTCATACATAGACATTTGGACACACACATACACATACACACACACACACACACACACCTGCTACAGCACCAAACAGAGACACTTCCACCGCAGAGTTGGAGATAAGCGTAGTGTTGGAGCTGAGTTAGAAGAGTTAGTGTTTAAATTTGAGAGAGTGTGTGTTTGGTTGAATTTAGTGTTGAATGGAAGAACTTTATTTGTGTGATTGAGATCTTTTGTAAATAGTTTCTTTTTTTTCTGGGGTTATCTTTAGTAATTTTTGCACTGTAAATATTGTTCACCATCACTGCTGGTATTGGACTTGGTGAATAAATAATATAATCACTGAAGTCTCGTCGTCCGAGCCATCATTTGAAAACGAACCCGTAACAAGCAGCACTTGATTTTAAGTTTATATTTTTGGTGGTAATCATGATTACTCTTTAAGAATAGTTCAGTCACTGGTGGCTGACGGCATTTCTTTGTTTATTTATTTTTTTGCTGCATTTCTCTTGTTGCGTTTTTTTGTTTATTTTTTTGCTGCATTTCTTTGTTGCAAGCTGTTGTTCAGCACCGACTGTTCCTGTCATTGTTTGTCTTTACAGAAAGAAAAAAATAAATTTTTCATGGGAAAATGGAAATCGTGTGAGAATCGTAGATCGAGATTCTTGTGGAGAAAAATCGAGATTCACATTTTAGCAAGAATCGCCCAGCCCTATTCCAAACCATTCTATAGATGTCTGAGCATGCTCAGTTCACCCCCCCCCCTGCTGTATGTAGAATGGGGCTCAAAATGCAGAGCAGGTAGAACATTTTCTTTGTGTTTTAACTGGATTTTTTTGGTTTTTGAGCAGTGTTGTGGTGATTTTGGGGATTTTTTTTCTTTTTACACTTTTTTTTTTTTACTGTTCTATGGAAAGATGAAAAACGGTCTTTTATAACAATTATTTACAATGATTGATTGAATTAATGTATTTGAATTTCTTAAACATTTTAGACCAGTCAAATACAGTGGAATCTCTGAAGAAAATCATCTTACGATAACATATAATATAATAACTGGTGATGAATCACAAGAGCATCACAGGTTCTTTATGGGTTCATGTCAGCCACACTGGTTAACGTGAATCTAATAAATAAGCAAAGAGTGTACAAAGGACGTAAAATAAAATCTACTGAAACTCTGCAGCTATGATGAAGGTAAATGTAAAATATCATCCTCACATTTTTCTACCGGAGCCAGTATACTTGTAAATAATGAAACTAAACTATTGATCAGGCTGTAACAAAAGTGGTATTTATGTGAAGTGAAAAAATCGAAAGCAGAGAGCAAAAGAAGAATTAGTTGTGGCTCTGGGTACAGAAGCCAACACGGGACGCCAATTATTACAAGGAAAACTTAAGTTTAATAGTTCTGGCAAACATAAACTTACCCGATGAGATGATCACTACATTTTTCTCCATGTATTTGTAGGTTGTAGCAGGTTTCACACTGCAAGACTGCTTCTCTTAAATTTCTGATACTGTCAGGAGTAAAATGTTTTCTTCATTTCTTTTACCTTTCTATACTGCTATGCAATTTACGACCACTGTTTTTACACAGCCAAATATACTTGGTACCAATAAAAATGCACAGTTAAGAATAATATTTATATTTGTAGATGTATTAAATTAATTTGTTTGGGGTGACCTTCATATTAAACAGTAAAGCATTGGTCATTGGAGAATAAATTGGGGACATATTGTGATCAACTTAAGCGATGTGTTCAGTCAGTGAATACAGGTACTCAGAAATTGAAAATGCCATCATTCAATATTGCATGTGTCCACCTCTGGCTTCCAAACAAGCAGTGTGCCAACAACACATGGAACTAAGGGCTGGATCTCCTAAAGTCCCACTTTGCATGTAGTAATTTGTATACGTAATTTAGAATTTTGCATCTGGGGTTGAACCACGGTTTGGTGATTTATAAAGATTGCTTGTGCAAAATATAACGGGTGCATAGTAAAGTCTTGGAGACCACCCTATTTAAATGAGGATTGTTTGTTTGCTAGTGGTTATTGTCATGGAGAATATGTGAGCATGTCTTTTTTTGGACCCTGTATGTTTGCAGCATGAGACAGTTTGGAAGATGGTCATTTGTCTCAATTATTTTTCCTTCCGTCATTCCTAACAAATGTTCATATGAGAATGAAAAATTAATTCTATGTGTTTTATCCATTGTGTCATCCTTTCAATGTATCCTCCTTAGACAATAATGTCTTCCTTATGTGCACAATTCTGAGGGATCCGATCAGTAAGACGACCAATAGTACGAATGGCGAGTGACTTCACCGCAGCTCAGACCTGCACGTAAAATGCCAATTGGAATGTTCGTTGGAATGTTGTGACAATTTCAGCTGATAAAAGCATTCAGCCTTTTTTCCTGCTGCCTTTATATTAGCTATTGACCACACCTAAAGTTACCAGCAAAGACTAACCTATTTGGATTTTGACTTTCTCGTTTCCCTCCTCCTCCTTACCTGAGCAATCTGTGGTCAGGCAGGAGGTGGAGTATTTAAGGGAGGAGAAAAGCTTTCTCTGTCTGCTCACTCACTCTCTAGCATCTCCATGTGCTCATCCGGATTCTCACCGCAACAAATGGGTGACTGGGTTTTCTGCCTTATTTGCTTTAAACAGGTTTTTTGATTTTACTTAAGGGGCATTAGGTTTATTAAGTTTTATTCTTTTAGTTTTGGGCTGTTCTATTTTTGGGTTTTGTTCCATTAAGTATAGATTTAGTTTGTTCCCTTTAGGTTAGTGTAATTTGCTGGTTAATTTGCTGTGTTCCATCTTTTGTTTTTTTGCCTTTTGCTTTCTTTAAGTTGGTTTTCACCTGTTTCTTTTGATAAAATGAAATAAACACTATTGCAAACTTGAATAACAGTCTGGTCTCACTTCTATATGCTCGGGTCCCTCGAGTCGTGTTACTAAAATGGATCTCTAACACCCTGAAACAAATGGGACACGTTTTGACCCGTTACATCATCAGTTGTCTCTGTGATCTGTAATTTTACAAAAACAGATGTGGAAATTAACAGTAAACGTAGGTGATGATGGCCTAAAACTACACCAGGAGATTCAGTCCTTGGTGGCCAATGTAAAAATTCAGATGAGACAACACGAAATGAGTGAGTTCATCAGCAACACTGAAGTACCAAGCTGTACTGCTGTGATGTCCAGGCACTGTAGTCGGTATTATCCTGTAATGGAAATGGTCTCCTGGAATAGTACCTGGTATCCGAGTTGGACCAAACAAAGTCAAGCCAGTCCCACATAGTGGAAACACCATGATAGATGCTGCTGTTAACAGCCTCTTAATGTGTAAGGTTATTTGGAGTTGGCATGTATCCAATCAATTGGTAGTTAACCTAACATGGAAAAAGGATTAACCTATATGAGCTGTGTAAATTCTTTTCTTGCTTTAGATGGTAGGGGGAGAAGCTTTGAACACATTTGTGGTCTGTTGTCTCAAATATTTGATGCATATGTATAAATATATTTCTGTATAAGCCCAAATTCAGAAACCTTTATGTGTTCTTGCTTGAAAACTGTGTTCAGAGTGCTAAAACTGGCAAATGAGCTTGTTTATGGCTCCTAAAACACCAGCTTATGGCAGAGTTTTTCAGACTTTAGTGTCCTGACATGACTGGACCATTTCCACTGGGTTGCCAAATGACCTCGAGTGAAACACAGGCACTTTGAGGACTCCAGGATGAATGTAGAACAGGCAATTAACCTGCTTCAAATGTCACTGGTAGCAAAGTTTGGCCCTGTTCAGCCTGCTATACCTGCGGTCACTTCCCTCCTCCACCTCTTTGTTTTATATAGGAACTGTAATTTAATGGAGTATGAAGCAAAACGACACTTGACTCATGGTAATGTAGGGCCCTGCTGCAGCAAGTACCCTGTACTTGAGTGGGTCACTTGCTAGGGTTGTCACCTTAGAGATTCAGGTTTGGTTAGTTACATGAAGATTTCATTTTGCAAAACACTAAATTCCAAACAAAATTTTGTCAAAAAAATTCATAAAAAATCCTCAAGGACTTATGATATAGATGCTTTTATGAAACTGGGTTTATTTTGGTACATGGCACCTTATGAACTTTTAAGACCAAATAATAAAAAAAGAAATGATGACATATTTCACCCCAGGATGTATTTACTGAGGACAGTTGAGCCATCCCAAATTTTAATAAAATATTTGGACCAACAACATTCCAAATTAGAACAGGGAAAGCTATTGAGGTGTCAGTGCATTTGATCTGAACACATGGCTTGAAATGGGTTTACCTACCACTACAAATATAAACCTTATGTTAAATTTAATCATCATAGTTGTTTTTCTAATCCAGACATGACAATTTTTCATGAATGTCCCCTTGCGTTATATGCAGAACCTGCACATTTAAACACATAAATGAATGGCCTTTTTTTTTTTTTTTGAAAAACACTGCCTTGCATAATTAGTTGAATTCCAAAAATCTACCTGTGAGAGAACAAAGAGTTGTAAATTATATATTGAAAATAATATTTGCGTCCTTTAGTCCAATTTACAGGCATATTTTTGTACACTGAAAAGAGACAGATATATTAGATATCACATCTAAAATATTTGACTTCACAGAACCTATTTTTAAATCATCAGGTCATAAGTCACTAAATTTAGTTTCTTTGTCGTCAAATATTTAACACATGCATCACCAGCATACTGACACATGTACTGCATATAAATTCCTATCTTTATATTGTTTTAGCACATGCCAAACACTGGATCTAAACAAGGTTATACCGATTCCTCTCCCTCCATGTTTTGTCATATTTATTCTCTGTGGTGTGGGGGTCATGCCATTTCAGGAAAGAACTCCTATTATTATTTATTTTTTGTTTTATTTAGTTTTAGGGGAATGCATTAACATTCCAAGTTATGTTACTTCTTTTCCGCTTGTATGTTTGCAGTTTTTGTCTCTATTCATACACATGCCCTCTGTATAATGATTTGCCTGATATCATTGTTTATACCCCAGATGTTGGAAATATGGACCTCAGAGGAGCATTTCATTTCAGAGCTCAGCTGTATTTTCAGGCCTGTTTCCTAAACAGCTGATAGTGTTTCAGCTGCTTAGGAAACAACATCTGCCACAATTCAGATTGCAAAGAGATGACAGGTGCCACCTAAATTCTGCTTTTGTTTTGATAGTCCATGCCCTGCTTATAATCAATTTATTAGACCAGTAAAATGCCTTTTATATTTTGGGAGGGTGAGGAGAAAGGCCATATTACTGGTGCCTCGATGTCGAGAGGGAAAGGCTGTATTCTGTGTGCTGTCGACAGCTTCCGTCTGTGTAATTAACATTGCTGCTCTCTGCAAGAACTGCCTGACTCTCTCTCTTTTTTCTTGTGTTATAATGTGATATTGGAAACGTCTTCTAGTAGAAAGTAATTTGCTGTGGTTGGCTACAGATTTGCACTTTATGTTGTATGCCTTACTTGTTTGCATTCTTGTTGCTCATTGAAGCTCAGACCAAAGGTTCTCAACCGTTTTTTGAATGAAGACCCTCCCGTCCAATGGACAATGGCTGATCTGTCAATGGAGGACGTGGTGGGTGAAGCTGTGAGAATGTGAAAGTGAACTCCTTATCTTTGACTATCTGTCTTAAAGGGATTTACAACCCCCAGGTCAAATTGAGTGTATCCCACAGTCCCCAGACTGTGTTTACTGGTGACTCGGCCATTGTTCGAATATATCTGCACTGACCACAGCTGGGGTTCTTACGTAGCTGGTTAATTAATTTACTTGATTTTCTTTTTCTTCAATTACTATCAGTGTGCAGTACATTCACATCGAGTGCAAATGACGGTGTAACGGGGCTCGACTTCGTCAAATCGATTTGGGAACTAATTTCTGGTGTGGAAGAACACTGCCGACGCACACACCAGCAGGGAGGTTGTTTCCCAAGACATTCATCGGCTGTGTTCTTCCGCGCTGGAAACTAGTTCCCAAACCGATTGGACAAAGTCGAGCCCGGCACATTGAGTTACATTGTGATTTGGCACATCGGCACAGAAAGTAATTGACAACAAAATGAGTAAATTGATTCACTTTGGCCGAAGTCTTTGGGTGGCTCCGGCAGACTGCAGCTACGTGAGAACCCAAGCTGCGGTCAGTGCATATATATATATATATTCGGACAAAGGCTGAGTCACCAGGAAAATACTTCCACACGCTCAGTGAAGTCTGGGGACTGTGAAGGTACACTCAATTTGACATGTGGGTGGCATATCCCTTTTAAGTTTTATGACTATATGTTGAATGTCTCTTCAATAAACAATAAGGTAATAAAACAACAACACAATGTTAACAACCACAGCACAAATATTACCAGCAACGCAACAACAGTTATTTGCCTTAATCACCTCCAATAGTAAAGTGATGAGTGCATCAGTGTAGAGCAAAAAAGAATGAGGTGTGAAATGCAACTACACTCTTCATGAAAACAAATTTACAAAGGGATTTGGGGGGGGGGGTTGGACAATCTGCCAACCCACCCCCCCAATTCACACACCTTACTCTGAAATGTGAGCTGGGGGAGTATGTGCCAAGTAATTTATAATGCTGTGATTTACAATAGTAGTTGCTAACACACCCGCACACCCACATGGCGATGTCACTTGAGAACCCCCCTCCCAAACACACACACACACACACACACACACACACACACACACACACTGGTTGAGAATCAGTGCCTTGAAAGAATATACATATGCCGACTTTGATTTGCTCATTCTGTCCATTTTAGCACACTCCCACAGAGGACTGAAACCATCTGTTGTTTAGATAGACTCTGACCTCAGCATCTCTCCAAACCAAGCGCAACACCAGAGCATATCTGTACATGCAGCACCCCTGGTTGTTAATCTGTGCACATGAGACACAAAGGTTATCATCATATGCCATTTGAAGGGACAGGCCTGCTGGCAAATCCCTACCGAGTGCCTTGTTTCAATCTGTGCTCTCTTTCCCTGTCACTTGCAGGACACAATGTGTCATTAACACTTTGTCACACATCTACGGCATGACAATCTTAGTGGCTGCTCATCCTGAGGCCCTGCTGCATTTCCCCCAATACTGACCATTAAAATAAGCTGTAATGAGCGTAATTTGTCTACGCGAGATCCCGTCAAAGTCAGCAGCATTTTAGTGTTAATGATCTTAAAACATCTGGCTCTGCATAAGCGTGTAGCTTGATCTGTACTCCTCCTCTGCTGGCAGAGGCTGAATCCTGTGTGGGAACTGCGACCTGAATTCTCCTGCTTCTACAGAAGTGGTGTTAGTGGGCCACATTAGCATTTCCACCATTTCTTTGAACTTCTGATGTAATTAATTTAGAAAATGGGGGAAATGATGTATAAACCACTTAAGGGAAAACATATGTGTCCTACTAATAAGTAATTAGCACAGGAAGGAAATCAATACACATTTATTCTGCTTACATAGGGCTTTGTGTAATGGTATGTTGAGTAATTGCATTTGCACATAATGGGCTAATGGCTAAAAGAATATTATCTATAATCCAGCCATCATTAAAAGAAACATAACACGCTGCTTGTTATGGACATGAAACATTGCAGCAATAATTTTTTTTTTTTTTAAGTCTGATTGAAGAGTAGCAACTCTCATCCCTTGAGTATTTTGGTTATTTTCTATTTACTTCTACTTGGAGATGCTGCCAAGCGACTGCTTCCTAGTGTAGAAACAGACCCATATGATACATCTGCAAAGCCACACATAGTGATAATCAAATATGCTTCCTAAAACATATTACTGGATCACTTAGAAGATTTTTTTTTTTTTGTATTAAAAACAGCTTAATAAAACATGCAGTTTGGGTATCATATAATCTACATTCTTGAGAGCTTCATAAAATCCTGATGCCATCGATTCTCAGAGGTACCTCCAGTTATTTTTAGTCAAACCTTAGCTGTGATTGCTTGTAGTGATTCTGAAAAAAAGGCAGGTTCATCTTGGGTTCAATCTAAAACAGATATGGTTTCATGACATAGTGCTTAGATCTAAATTTTTTATCTGAACCATTTAGCCAGGGGAATTTCACAAGTAAAAGAAACTGAATATGTAATTTTCTAGTGAGTGATCATATTGTATATGATCATGGTGCACACCATAATAGTTTCTTATTGACTGTTTCTACATGGTACATTTATAGTATATTAGAATTCTTTATGTTAGCAGTCACATTGATTAACACTGACACTGAACAACATCAACCATGTGTAAAGAATTGGAGAATAAATAATCAGGAAGTAAAGTCAAAGCATATTAGATGTCAACTCATTAATCAAACCTGTCAACAATGGGATTTAACACATAAAGACCCAGTGCTAATTTTGTGACAGCTCTTTACTTAAACTTTCTTGAGTGATTTATCACCATTTATTATAGTATTATCCTCTGCATATAACATGTGTCAGTGAAATTCAGATATATATATATATATATATATATATATATATATATATATATAACTGAAGAAAACATGAACTTTTTCATTAAAATATATCAATGAATGTAAAAACCACTGTCTCCATCCACTGTCATTGATCCATCTACATGGGTCTTATTGGTGAATCAGTCTTGTAGGAGATGGTGTTTTCATGGCAAACTGCATTTTACACCAATTATTTCCATGTATTGATAGGATTAGTCGATAAACAGGAATGAAACAGATTAGATTAGGAGATAATTTTGGTTGGAGGTGGATGTTTGGGTCTTTATGGGTTAATAAAAAGAGAAATTCCATTCACTCCAAATGGCTAAATCCTAACTGTACCACTCATGAGTGTCTACATGAAGTGAACGTCTGTTAACATTTCTGCATCGTATGAATACAGATACCTTGGAACATATACATTCACCACCAGAATTTATTCAGACACATGAGTGATTGACTATATGTAGGAGGTGGTATTTTAATTAGATATCACATAAGAATCAGTTAGTATCACCCAGGGAGATGTATCTTTTCCAGAGACATACACAGTTCATGGGTTTTAATATTTATGAGTAAATCATGTGATATTACAAGGCTATAATCTGTAAGAAATCACATGTACCTATAAGATGCTCTTGAGTGTGCAGACCACATGTTGAGGGATTTTCACAGATTGATCATCAGATGAGTTACTAAAACAGACGGTGACACTCCCGCACATCCAAATGTTTAATATCGTCTGTATTTATCCAAGAAAACATAGTTTTACTGAATCAACGTTCTGCATTTGCATTAAAATTAAAAGGATTGTTTACTTGTTGAAGTAATTTTGGATCATCATTATCTACTAAAATAGTGAAGGCTTGCAAGTGGGGGCATGAGATCACTCCTGATTTTTTTGTCTTTCTATGGGTCATATTTTGCTTACCCATGTTTATTAGTTTTTGGTTCATTTATTTGTGTTTGGACCATAAATGTTCATAAAGTTGGAATTTGAACCTCCAGGTGCCGCAAAGCTATCTTTATATTTATATTCATATTTTCAAGCAATTTCCTTATTGTGGGATCAATAAAGTACTTTTATTCTATTTCAACAAAAATCAGGTGGATTTCCGCAACCTGCTTTGTTTCCTGCTTAATTACTTATGTTTTATAACTAGTTGTCACAATATTTATACATATAAGGTCAAGACTTCCGACAAATATTTTTCAGAGTACGACATAATTGTTTATCAGCAGCAGCGGTTGTAGTAAGGAACTGAAAATATGTCCAACGTTCAATCCAATTACCTAAAATGTTAAATCGTTGGTTGAATTAATGAATACAAAGGCTGGATGGGACAGAATGCACAGTCAACAACCTGGAGGGGGTGGGGTGTGAATTGACTCATGGGCATTTAAAGGGCCGGTGCTCAAAACACCATTTTTGGTGTCATTACTCAGAAATAGTGTCGAAGATGGACCTGTGAAGTTGAATAAATGAATTCACACCCAAACATAGCATTTACAGTTTATGTCGACCACAGCAAAAAGGTTTGATAATGCATAATTCCATTTGTAAAAGCAAAATACCACTCCTTTCAGGTTAGAATGTGTAGCAAGTGGACCTAATGGCGGACGGCTGCGCTCTGAGTGCTTTTCTAGTTTGTACGAAATTTGGAGTCAGTCTGCCAAAGCATTCTTGGAATATACTATTTAAATTAGATGGGTCATGGATGCTTCTGGAAAATGAGTGTTAATGTGCTATTTTATTTTTGCTCATTTTTCAGTGGGGAACTGAAATTATTATATTACTTAACAAGGCAGTCAGAGACAGCAGAACTTGCCAAGGCTTGATATGGCATCATATGACATTAAAACGTGACATGATGGAGCCATAGGTGTTGACCCATCTGATGTCCGAAAAAAAGCTGGATTCTATCTTGTCTGAATCCTGAGATATTACCACTGATGTTTTAGCTGTTGACTTTTAGTGTGACCTTGACCCTGTAACCTTCATTGCTCAAAATCTGATGGGTTCTTCCTTGACCCATTATCTATCATTCCTGAAAGTTTAATCAAAATCCTTCTTGCGTAATCCTGCTGACAGACAGACAGACAGACAGACAGACAAACAAACCTGAATTTAATACCTCCTTGGCAGAGGTAATAAATAAATAAATGTGAGTTGTACATCTTCAAACCCTGGTTTATTTGTCAGTTTGGATTTGAACTAAGCAGAAAAAACAGTCATACAGTGAAATGAGCATTTTGTGTGAGAATTTCTGTTTCTGTTGGGTGAGTTTGTTGGGTCTGACGAACACTTCAGGGCTTCACTTCCTAATGGGAATGGATTGATTGACAGCAAAGTGAAGCAGACGTCACCAGAATTTTAAGCCGCTCATTCGGTTCTGCATAGAGCCTCATGATTCTGCAGATGTCCTTGAACTACTTGTGTCTCATACATCCACACCTGCCCATTCAGCTCCCACTCATCTCCTCTCAGCCTCTTTACTGCATTTTCTGAAAACTGCATAGTAGGTGTGAGACTTTAAATGGGTGTACATTTACAATTTAAGCATGACTAAGTCTCCGCCCATTTGTTGAAATACTAGCTAAATTCTCAGCCTTTTTAACAGGTAGCCTTCATTGATTCCTCATTCATCAAGTGTTGAATTCCTGTGAAGCCATTTTTCACTTACAGACACTTACACTTATAGAGTTCACTGATGAGTGACATTTGAATGAATAGCTTCTCATCACTAAATCTTCAGCAAAAATGTCAAATAGACTTGTGGTTATGCTTAGAAACATTAAAAACACAGCAGATTACAGGAAAACATTTACATGGGAGGACAGTGGATGTGTTACTTTTTAGTTTTTAACCCTAAAGACCCAGTGTTACTTTTGTGGAAGCTTCTGATCTCTTCATCCTTTCACTTGTTAATGATTTGCCTGTACGCCAAGATCTCCAGTTTACATTAATGCTAAGATGCTAACTGTTAATTACGCTCACCACTAACTGTGCTAAGCGCTAACGCTAATCCTAAACCTAGCCCTAACACCTATTCACACTAACGTCCAGTTGCTCACCCTAATCACGCTAACTACTAATTGTGCTAATCACTAATCCTAAACCTAGCTCTAACCCCTGATCATTTTGATAGCTAATTGTGCTAATTGCTAATCCTAAACCCAGCCCTAACCCCTGATCATCCTAACTACTAATTGCGTTAATTGGTAATTGTAAATGTAGCCATAACCTCTAATCATCCTGACTACTAATTGCTAACCCTATTCCTAAACCTAACTGCTAATTGAACTAAACTCTAATCACATTTTATTTTACGTTATTATGTTACGTTACTTTATGTGAGCAGGCATGCAAAAAGCTTATGCTCCACGTTACATCACTTATTTACACGGTAATATACTGTTTTAATCAGTAGATGGTTTCGGTCAGCAGTGAATGTTTGGGTCTTTATCGGTTAAATTTTATATATTTTTAGATAAAAGCCACAAACCATTATTATGAAATCGCATGATCTGAGGGTTATTCTTCAGACTTCATGTTTCTGAGTGCTGTGATCTGTTATTTCTGCTGTTCCTCCATTACTTTCCACACTGGATCTGAAATAGACCTTTAAGCTTTTATAGTTATTGCGTAGGAATTGGCTTGTAAAAGATACTACACATGAATGATAATGTTTGAACTGAAAGACACATACAGTCCACTCCCAAACCTCTTTCTGTCTATATATATGAGCTGGCTAGCCTATTTGGTTTATTGCGCATTAGCTCTGTGTGTAAGACTGAAGTGTGTTACCCTTGGTACTGTATCTTACTGGCTTTTATCAATCTCGGCCATCCTTAGCTCAGACCAACAGATAGTTCTACGGTTGTTGGACAATCTGAGTACACAGCAGGAATTTAATTGTATCCATCTGTCTGATACAGTAAGGTTGAACACAGACCAAAAAGATCCATCAGACAGGGGGGTAAAGTTAAGAGGAACCATCAGGTACTGGATATTCAGTGAAGCTAAAAGACTGCAGTGAGGATAAGACAAACAAAGCCCAGAACAACTGTCTGGAAAGAAGACCACTGACAATAGACCTTCAATCAGATAGCAATGAAAGTAAAATAACTCCAACACTGGGAACATGCATTAAAACAGCACTTAGTTGGGATTTGTAGGTACTAACCTGCCAAGGCAGTATGCTGTTTTATGCCCTTTCGAAGGTATTTTCACTCCTCAGACACAGACGTATCTGATACCATTCACTGATAACATTCTTAATGCTCACATTGCTTAAATGTGTCAATACCAGGCCCTTTTTCTCCATTCTCACTGAACTGAGCTACACGCCAACATGATCTGAACATTTGGCACATTTTATACAATACAATGCAAATTATAATAGGATATCTGTTCATTTAATTTGCTTCAACTTGTATTCTATTTTTGGAAATACAAAGAAAATATTCAGCGGTCATAAACATATTTTAAGTGGTTGTGTTTCCATTACCTTACCATCACAGAAAATCCTCCATTAAGGACTTATGTCCCATTCATGCAAATGCAGAGTTTTTTAAGCTTGGGGGCAGGATTACAAAAAATGACAAAATATAACAAATAATATAAGGTGAGTTGAGAGAGACAATCACAATATATATAACAAACCGTGAAGCTGAAATGAAAGGACTGTGGCTGTTTATCCATCAAATGTTCATGGTGGTCAGTTTAAGATGCTGCAGCTCTTTCATAATTCATAGTTTGAGTTATTGTTTGTTGAGTATTACTGGTCAGCACTCGTAAATACAAACCTGACAGACAAAGGAAAATAAGTTCCTCCGTTTGTGCAGTAAACCACACCTGGTTTTTATGCTTCCATCCTAAAGACTCTTTATTTACACCATCGTATAGCAAACAGTTGCATGATCAAGAACAAATTGTATCTAACAATCTAACATTGTGACAGTGCGTTTCTCAGTCAGTCCATTCAAGGTCACCACTCTTAATCACCATGCTACCCAAATATCACAAAGAAGAGTAAAGTTTAAGTAGAAGAAAGTCAAAAATGTCAAACATAGCAATAGAGGAGGTTTTACTGATGTGAATACTAATGTTGCTACAGTGAAGGAAAGTTGTCATAAATGTGTCAGTAGTTTTTCACTCACATTAACTGAAGCTGCTATTTATGGGAAATATTCTGTTCAAACCTCAGCACGGCCCCCACTGTTTCTGGTGGTACTACTTTGTTTTGTCTGTCTGCAATGTGCAGGAAAACGGACAATATTACACATGCAAGGGATGGACAGAACACGCCATCCGTATCCCTCTGCATCTTTAACGTGGAGCACAAATGAGCCCCAATACATATTTTTGTCTGTTTCATCCACATGTATTTTGTGTGTATCCATGTGTACTGAGAAAACAAATAAGAAAATGTTTATTTGATGCTCTAATAAACCTGCCTGCATATCCATCCATCCATCCACCCACCCATCCATCCATCCACCCATCCATCCATCCATCCACCCATCTATCCATCCACCCACCCATCCATCCACCCACCCACCCACCCACCCACCCACCCACCCACCCACCCACCCACCCACCCACCCACCCACCCAACCACCCAACCACCCACCCACCCACCCACCCAGTTTTTGTTCCGTGATGGTTTTGTTATACGAACTAGAGGATTGACCACTGTGCACAAGTTTTCTGTGACTTAACTGCTGTTGCAGTAGACTACTGTTCACTCACTGTGAACTATCACTTTGTTTACATTTTTTCTTACATAAATTCTCATATCTCACTGAAAAGTTTCTCTATAGGCGAGTCTATCTTATTCTAAGTATGATGAAATATTCATGGTAAAAATAAGAAAAATACACTTAGTACAATTTTTTTGTAGTATTTTTGCAGTACAATCCAGATTTGTAGCATTTATTGAAGACTCCACCTATTGTTGCGGAGACAAATCAAAGACAATAAGGCAAGAATCTAGAGATCACATCGCCTGCATGCAGTTTAACTTTTCTTTGGCTTAAAAAAAAAGAAAAAAAAGAAAAGAGCATTGAAGTCAGAGAGCACAATCACGTCTTTAAGGAAGACAGCCTATTTGTATTCTAGGCTCCCACTGAGTCTCCTCACGTGTGACTGAGCACAAGTGAACGAAGGGGAGTGAGCGAGCAGGGAGGAGGGCAGAAAGAGGGAGGGAATGTATGAGCGAGAGGAAGGATGAATCTAATGCGTTGCAGTAGAGAACTGTGACAGACTGGGCATTTATTTGAGCAGAGACTGCTGTTGTAGCAGGAAGGACACAGCAGCAGCACCACCAGCACTCACTGCTGCTCTATCACTCAGTGCCTCCAACGTAGCTGGAGACAAGGTGGACACGAAGAGGCAGACGCACAGGAAATACACACCAGGATCACAAC
Organism: Siphamia tubifer; assembly: GCA_020466265.1. Taxonomy (NCBI): domain Eukaryota; kingdom Metazoa; phylum Chordata; class Actinopteri; order Kurtiformes; family Apogonidae; genus Siphamia; species Siphamia tubifer. The sequence goes on from CM035788.1 coordinate 14,095,029, forward strand.
AACTCTCCAATGCCACCAGCAATATGATTTTTGGAATAATTTTTTTTTTCCAGCTAAGCCAATTCTGTTTTCTTTCATCCTCTTTTTTTCCATGTATTACCCTTTCATCTGTTTGATTTGATGGGGTATTTATACCAAGGCAAAACGTGGCTTGAATAAGAATTTAAGCCACATCCAAGCCTCTACAGGTCAGACACTTATACCAGCAGAAGACTTCATCACACATTATGCGAATCTCCTGAGTACTTGTCTGCGATCTCCAAGGGGAGGGGGGGGAGGGTGTTTCATAGTGGCCGTGTCTCATCTCATGGAAGGATGTCAACGTACTTGTTGGTGATGAAGTGTGTAAATGACAAGATGTGTTCAACAGTAGGCCTTGGCATTTGTTTCTTCCCCTGCATTGCTATTCATTAATTTTTGATTTTTTTGTGAATGTGAATGCGGGGTAACTGCAAAGACGGGAGAAAACCCCAAAAAGTCTTATCTGTTCTATAACAAAGAACAACATACCTACAAAACTGCCTCAGGTCCACTGGTTCTTAATTTTGTGAATTCTTGCTGAGGGATGCCCATGGCTACGAAGTGAAGCATATCGGTGAGTATAAAGAAGTGTCCAACTTTTCTAAACATGCTGAGTCTGTTGGAAGTTGCTCACTTGGATCAATGAGTTAATATTTTTAACTTATTTTTTCAACATGGTAAATATGAGTCAATGCGTAGCCCTAGTTTTATTACTTAATCACACTTATTTAGTAGTTCATAACACAATCTTATTTCATACGTTTATATTTTCCTTACATTCCAATGACAAGGTTTCTTCATTATTATGTTCTTGAAATTGTGTTGCTAAGCTACAGTTAATGCTACTATTATGACAGACTGGTTCTACATTGTTTGGGCATTTGAGCATTGATCAGTACATTGGGGCTGATGTTGAATTTTTATGTTGTATGAAAAGGAATTGGCTCATCTGTCGGAGTCCACTACTGTTAAAAACTACTTGACTTGTCATCCCACACTGTCAGAGCGGCGCATTGTGGTACAGCTGTTAAAAAAATTTCATTGAGTCCGACTAATTAAAGAGTGAATTTATTGGACTATGCCTTATTATTCAGTTGTTTGAATAATATATGGAGAATGTATGGTGACTGTTTACAGAGAGCTCAGCATAGTAAGGTAGTAGTAGGTTGCTATTAATTCATTTAATTTCATTTATTTATACACATATCTCTTAAAAGACACCAAATATGAAATTGCATTTACAGTATGTGAAGTGGAACACCCTGGGGAGCTGAGGGGACCTAATTCAATCTAAATAAATAATTAAATAAATACTATTTTGCTCTTACTGACTTGAATAATACACTTTAGGCTTCCTCTGCTAGAATTTGAGATCATTATATTCATGAAAAAAGTCACGTAATATAAATTCAAGCACTTGATGTCAAGTACAAGTCCCTGCTTCTTGTTAACTCTTGTCTAACCTGTAACTCTATCAGCTCTAATTACATATTGCTATAATTCTCAAGTACTAAACATTCTCTATACACTGGTGGCATGTGTGCTGGCGATTGGACAATTGGCGGTGGGTGGTTTCTATTTGCAGTGATCGTACACCTTTGTTACCCTTAGGCCTGTTGAAGTAAGAGGGACACACACTCACACACATATACACATGCACACATTGAGATTCACCATAATCTGTTTGCATGCAATCAGGGTCTCAGAGACGCTGGTCAAGTGCTGTACGTCTGAGAGCATGTGCTGATGAGCCATGTGTGCACAACCCTTGATGCCACTTGTGATTGTTGAAAGAGTGAGGTGATGATGGAAGACTGGTAATTGCTCCTGATTAATATATTAGAAAAATCATTCGCCCATGCATAATGAAATTATATGCATCATCAAAATCAGAGCAAACATACTTCAATTACTTCAATTGATCAAGTCCTTCCATCAAGACAGGATCTCTGAATCTGTGAGCGAAACTTGTTTTATTCACCATTCATTATGGAACGATTGGCTCTGTGTGTTATTGTGGTAAACAACGCTGTGTCTGTCTGAAATAAGCATATAAACAACTGTGATAGCACAACAATATCGCAATCACCCCATATGAGCTGTTTTTTTTTTTTTTTTTTACCATCATTTAGACGCTCCATACACAATATGGTAAAATAATACAAGATTGCATAATTTGGGTTCTATTTTCTTACAAAATCCAAACTGCACTAAAGCTGCAGCCCTATGGGGACCCGGGCATGCCAGCTTTAAACAATAGACTGTCAGCCATTCTTTTGAAGCTTAATCCAGCACAAATCCCACACCCAAAACATTACTCTCAGTAGCAAAGCATATGTGCCATATATTATTGAACAAGGATAACAATAGGAACAGCATCAAAAACAAGTGGGAAGCATAAGCACACTGGTGGGACCTCTGGAGTGATCTATAGCTGCCTTTACCTAAATCTACTGATACGTACTCATGTCACAACACTGGTATCTACAAACCAGTTCTTCAAATACATTTGGCACAGCGCCAGATAAAATGTGCTGCCTATTTTTTTTTTTTTTATAATTTTTTTTAGATGGTTCACAGATAATTGGCGTCATCTGTGTAATTAATTATTGTTTTGAAATTGAATTAATCTTCAGAAGTTATTTATGTATTCGTTCATTTTCTCAGCTGCTCAGTCCTTGAGAAAGTTGTGAAGAAGCTGGAATATACAGACGAACTGTTCACTCTCCCATATACAGGCCATGTACACTCATCAACAGGTGGCTGCTTTACCCACAAAGAGTAAGGAAATCGTTTAGATACCTCTAAACACTACATATGCTTACTTCTGACACTTTATTTCCAATACTTTGCATAATTTTGCAACACTTAATCCCATTTTACAACACTTCACACCATTTTGTGGCTCTTGGCCCCATTTTTCAACACTTGGTATCAATTTGCGACACTACACCATTTTGTAACAACGATTAAAAAAAAGTAGCTATGGTATTAACAAAGCACATGAGCATGTCACTCAAAATAATTTCATGTACTCATGGATAAACGATACAAAAAAGGAATGGGAAACAAAAAAGGAAAATTGACATTCATAATACTGAGATTGGATAAGTGTACACAGTATTTTGCAACACTTTACACTGTTTTCTGAAACTTTACATTATTTTGTGACACTTAGCAGCATTTTGTGACACTTGACACAATTTTGCAGCTTTTTAAAAAATATATTTTGTGTTATTTTAGCTATAGTGTAGGTAAAGTGTATGAACATATGACAAAAAAACAGTTTCACAGTTTTGATGTATAAGTAATACAAAAAAAGAATGGGAAAGGGGAAAAATGAAATTAACATTTAGAATAGTGACATCGTATACGTGTACACGACATTTTGAAACACTTTATACGATTTTGTGACGCATTAAAATTATGTTAAAAAATTTAGCAAAACAGGTTAACAGTTGGGGTGACACGGTGGTGCAGTGCCTCACAGAAGGGTTCAATTCCAATACCAGTGGGTGGCACCTTTCTGTGTGGAGTTTGCATGTTCTCTCCATGTCTGTGTGAGTTCTATCCAGGTACTCTGGTTTCCTCCCACCATCCAAAGACATGCACTGATAGGTTAATTGTTTAATCTAAATTCCCCATGTGTGTGAGAGTGATTGTCTCTATATGTTCAGCCCTGTGATAAACCAGTGGGTCATTCAGGATGTTCCCCGCCTTCACCCTTCACTGGCCGGGATAAACTCTGTGTGACCTCAGTGACCCTACTGAGGATAATGAGATGATAATGAGGTTCAGAAAATGAGACTGAGAGAGAGGTTAATGGTTAAATAAAAATGTTGTAAATGTGATGGTCATGTGTGTGTATTACTCATCCAATATTCAAGGAATAATTCTGGGGTCTGGTTGAATAGACCTGGTGAGAACCCACTCAGACATGGGAGAACATTTAAACTCCACACAGAAAAGCCCACACACATGAAACCTTATTGCTGTGATGTAATATGTAATAGTGCTAACCATGGCACCACCATGCCCCCCCTGTTGTGCGGGAATGAAAGCAATGCAAGACAAAACCATGATTCTATTTAGAGTGTTAGACCCCATGGGGCGGCTTCATGCTTCCACCTCCTCTGTGACGAACCATTTTAAAAATGCTCATATATGTAAATGTTATGTGCAGGCTACAGAGAAGGATTGGTGTCTCTATTCACATCCCGCCTACTACCATGTGTCCCATGGTCAAAAATATAAAAGCAAAAACAGTAACTACCTCAGTGTCTCGAAGAGTATCATCAGAGTGGGTGTGAGCAGGACCACCATACCGCTATGTCATTAGTCCATCAAGGAACAGTGGAGTAATGGTTTGGCTTGAGTTTGTCTGTCTGTCTCTTACCAAGATAACTCAAAGAGTTATAGATGGATTTGGCTGAATTTTTTTAGGAAATATTCATACTGGAATAAGGAGCAACTGATAACATTTTGGTAGTAATCTGTGGTAATGGTGGTGGTGTGTGTGTGTTTTATTCAGTTAATCAGAACTAGGGATGGTGAAAAATCGCTGAGCCTCGTTAACCGGTTGAAGGCAATCACAGAGAAAAGAAAACACCTGCTTTGTTGGCTCACACACGCACAGCCATTTACACACCATGGCGCGCTCACTTAGCTACGAGGTTATGTTAAAAGCTCACATAGAGAAAACATTCGATGTTACAGGAAATTATGCTGCTAAATATCGTGGAAAAAATCGTATCAATTGCCACCAGCTTGTGTCAGTACTGCACAAACTCCTTTTTGCCGTAGCCCACCTGTTTTGCTGTTTGACTCTCTAGCTGCTAGCTCTAGAAGTTCTATTAACTCACATCAGCTTTGTGTTATGTTTACGTTTTGAGTAAACATTCTAAACTGCCTTGAAATGGTTGTACCACCTACATTAATTGAGCATTTGCTATTAATCAATTCTGTCTTTTATTGCTAATGTTCAAATTCTTCATTTTTAAAAATATGCTATGGAGAGATCACAAAGCTTCCTCTTTATAGTCTACACTATAATGTAAAAGAGTTTGTGCAGTGGAATGACTGATGCAGACTGTTTTTTTTTTTTTTTTTTTAACAGACGACAGAAAGTTATGACCGCACAACATTGATGCTGTCAAACGGCCATCGGTTAACATCCCTAGTCGGGACAGACCACTGCTCACAGAACAGCCTATCGCTCATTTAGGTCATTTAAGGGGGTAGAGGCTGATCTGCCTTGGTGGAGTCTGCGCTCTCCGAGTGCTTTTCTAGTTCCACTCTGTGTCCCTTCTCAGTGGTCACGCATCGCTTTGCACATTTGTGGCAAAGGAGGAATTGTTTCACTGCACTATTGTGTCTGCTGACATTAGAATGAAAGGAATCCTGTCTATTTTTAGTTTTGATTTGTATATTCACTTTTCTTTGTTTCATTATTCCAACATGTTGAAGTAACTCGGAGCTATGAGTCTAAATTATTTTATAAATTCCGATCATGACTTCATCCGGTTGTGCTTTTGTCCCCTCTACCCCCACAAGCTGTATTTGTTTTGCAATTCCCTTTTTTTTTTTTCTAGTTTGGGTCATTATTTTTATCTGTTATGAAATGAATACTCCAGGGAAATTGCTGGGATCTTGGATCATGTGGCAACAATGTTATATAAAAGAAGGACAAGAGGGAACAAGCCAAAAGTTTAACAATATTATGTAAATCACTTAATTTGCATGTATAAACCAAGAGTTAGTACAATGTGATGTGGAGAGCACCTCCTTGATATTACTCCAGAGAAATATCAATATTTCTCCAGTGAAGTTCATGTTAAGAATAACAACCACCATCAGAATTATCCTATAAAATCTGTGCGTTAATATATGTATATTGATTGATACCTACTCAGGTACATGGGAATGTTTGTTGCCATTTTTCTCACAGTGAAGTGCTTTGTCCTAAAGTCTCCTGCTGCTAACATCTATCATAAATGCTCAGCAGACATTTGACCTTTTCTTATGAAATTCTAAAACATGCATTATTTATACAGCGCCTTTCTCTTTAGTGTAAAACATGAATGTTTCTGTGTGAATTTCAGTGATTACCCATGTGTACTACCATACTACTCCTCCTTGGAAACGGTGTGACCTCGACACTTCATTTTTTCCAACCCTTGCTGACTTGGTGGTTGTAGCGTGGAAGTTTTTTTTCTACTGAAAGAAGGAAAGAAAGAAATATTCTATAAGGTTTATACTGATTCACTGAACTATTCTGTCATGTCGTATTATACAAGCTGTAGATCAGTGTTGTTCAACCTTGGTGTTGGGACTTAAGAGTGGTTGCATGAAATATCTAGTATCTAGTAATTGATAAAAAATACAAAACAAATTTCTTTGTAGGTACTAACCTGCCAAGACAGTATGCTGTTTTATACCCTTTCGAAGGTATTTCTGCTCCTCAACTACAGATGTATCTGATTCTATTCACTGATGACCTTAATGCTGACATCACTGAAATACAACTTTTTCTCTCTTCTCATTGAACTCACTGGTGATGTGCGGATTGATCCTAAAATATCGATACCCCCGATACCGGATTCAAAATATTAATACTTTTGATACTTAAGTCATTTGAGGTAAGGTTTATCCTTAAGAGGAGCACGGTGAAAAGTAACTAAACTATTGAGATGTTGTCTAAATGACAGGCAGTTGGTGGGACTACTTTTCTTCCTCCTGGGTAAGTGCGTCATGTGTCAGGCCTGCAGAGAGAGTGTTTCCAAAGGCAGAAGGTTCTGACTAAGAAAACAGACTAAAGGAGAAAACGTACATGTGATCTTGTTCCTGAACCAAAACTGTGAATGAGGAACAACCGTGTCAATGTTAGATGCTGTTATTTAAATGTTCAGTATTTTCAAGTTAACATGTTGATGGAAATTTTCATCTTTATAGTAGTTCTTAATGATTAAGAAATAATTTACTGTTTTTGTATTGTACTCATTTTCTTTTTTTCAGAGTTGGAAACACTATTTTCACATATTTTGTCTAATTTTATTTTCTACCTCAATATGCTTCAGTTTAAAATAAATAAATACATTAGTCTCCCTTGTATTCTTAAAGCTATGATTTGAATTACTCTAGTTATTTAGTTGTATTTTTTAGATTTAAAAGGCATTAGGTGTAGTTGCATAAAATATCTGTATTGCTGATACCACCCTGAATTATACACAGTATTAGTTCGGAAAGAAAATCAGTGGTATCGAACATCACTAGAACTGAGCTGCAAACCAACATGATCTGAACAGTTTGCTCTTTTTATATAATGCAATGTATAATTTCTGTTAATTTGCTTCAATATTTATTCAATACAGTACAAAGTAGGGCATAAAAGACTTCACTTGTTTTCAAGTCGACTTATTCGTCAATAGAGTTGAAGTCGAGTCGACGGGTTATGATGACGTCAACACATGTACACACGTCTGTCCAGTTATGAGCAACTTGTATTAAAGTTCACTGCACCGTAACAATGTCCACTGACAAGACACAAACATCAGCATTTTAACCCCAACAAAACAAAGGCCTTGAGTTTTCTTTTTAAATGTAACTGCACAACATCAGTCGGGTGTCCGCATTTTGTCTGGACCCACGGCTCAAAAACTGGACGGTCCAGATAACTGTCACGTGTCCTCAATTTTTATGTTACGTGCAAAAAGTTTAAGGCAGCGGCCACCAAGACGCACACCACACTGTCCACATCATGTTTAGAAAAGAAGAGCATGTTGTCTTAATTAATGTGCATTGTCTGTGCTGCTGCTCATATTGATCAGGTTAGCTAGCGGATACATCTTCAGATGGCTGTGACCTTTGTTTCATCTAAGGTGAAGTATTTACACATATCCAATGTGTTTTGTCAGGCTCATCACCCACTGTCTTACCTTCAGCAGCCATGTCTCCTATGGTTTAGGTCTGACTGGTCTGTGTTTATATGGAGAGGGAGGGAGAGATTATCATGCGACTTGTTGACTCTACCAAACTTTAGTTGACTTGTGCTACAGGAGTCGACGTGTCGACTAGTTGATGTTTCTGTTAATGCCCTATTACAAAGTATAAAGAAAATATTCAGTACTCATTTAAATATATTGAGTTGGCGTTGTTTGCATTTCCCTAAAAAAAAAGTTGTCAGAGGAATGAAATACAACTTCATGATAGAAATAGTAAGACTGAAGTTTACATGTTAATGGGAGGGGAAAAAAAATCGTCCATTACAGACTACTATTACAGGAATGTGAGCTGTAATTGATGGATGTGTGCAGGTCAGGTTAAACATTAACGCTCCTCCTCAGGCTAATAATCTGTTTGTTGATTGGTTGGATCCTTCTCTGAGCTTCCCTCAAAGATTTTCCATATAACAGTCTGTCATTTCAGTACAACATTGAGTTTCCTTTGTGCAATGACGCCACAAGGTTCTCCACAGTCCATTTGTTTAATGACCAGCAACAGTAGGCCCATCTCCTGCTTCACACACCTAAGCTAGTGCATAATGGAGGTCCAATACCTGCTACTGCTGTGAGACTTAAAAAATGATGAGAGTTCACCTCTACAAAAAGTAACGGCTTCTTTTCTACCTGATATTATATTTGGAATTAACTTTCTGGTATTAGTTACTTGGTTTTAGTGTCCATTGCATGTTTTTCCAATCAATCAAGTTCACTTTTCCATTTGTTATTCTGGATGTTCAGCAGTTTTTCCTCAATAGTAATAGTTAGGAATGTTTTACAGAGTCTATATCCCTATTCTGATGGGATTAGCTTCACCTAGGGACCTTTCGCAATTTGTAATAATTACCGAGGTCTTCAGTGATGTTAATCCCATGAGAATTGGCCATGTCAGTAATTTGGAAAGTACAAATTTTCCCACAAATGACCTACTATATTTTTCTGAACTTCGATGTCTTGGAATAATGTTAATTCCATGAGAATAGGCTAGAAATGGTTGGGATCTCATACTTTTTTGTGTGGTTTTTGTTTCCTGGAGGCATTTTCTACATGTTTTGAGTGAATGATGGAGTTTGCATTGGACTGTTTAGAAGACCTTTTAGGACACATGGGTCGGCCACGTACGGTAACAAAAAGAATCATGGCACCTGCTATGTTGAAATCAAAGTGATTGGATGTTATGTAATATGCAACATGTTGACATTATATCCAGGAGATGTCGGTAAAATATGATTTTGTATGTCCCGTGAGACTAGGCCACATAAAAAAACAGATGTAATATTTTTTTATGTCATTATATTAATTGATTGATTTATTTTATATTATTATTATTATTATTATTATTATTATTATTATTAATGAAAATTAACAATACATTGTGGACAGAAAAACAAGACGTGAATCAGACAAAACAAACCAGAAACAACAGAGTAGTAATGACAAACAACAATACCAACAACATCATGTTGCATTAAAAAGATAATAAATGTAAAGCGCAATTTAACTCTATGGATTAATTAGGGGTAAAAGTGGAAGAGGGGAGAAAAATAATGGGGAATGAGAGGGAAAATTATAATTATAGTCATAATAACAACACAGAAATATAATAACAATACTACTAATACTACTACTAATAAATAATGCCAATAGTTTAATATACTACTGTTAGTGTTATAGTTATTGTAGTGGAGACAGCTACAAATACAACAATCAATTAAGTTGAATACTTGTAATAATATAATTGTATAATTGGATTTAGATTAGTTTGGATTTAAATGGATTTATTTTAATGAATATAGATATGTGAGGGGGTGGAGCCAAGTACACAGAGCCAGAGGAGGGGACGGCACCACTAACCCCCCACACGACCTCCGGTAACCCCAGTAACAGCCACCATAAACCATTTTTATTTTTTATTTTTTTTATTACATGGATCCCCAGGTAAAACTAATGCTGACAGAATAGGGCTCATGTTATTGTTCTCTGTTACTTACATTCCAAAACCCAGAGGTTTTTTTGTGATTATTTTGATGTGGCTATTTCTGCTGTACTGTGGGATTAACTTTCCATTTGTCTGAGACAGAACCACAGAGCCAGTCAGCGCCCTGGTTCTATCATGTGTAGACTAGTGTAACCTGTTCCCCCGTTGACACACTACTGTAGTAATAAGCATCACACATGCCATGGCCTTATGTGGTCACTGGAAAAGACTGAGGGAGTATTTCAGATGACGGTACTCATGGTACACTGCAAACATCTTACCAAATATTTTTTTTCCTCATTTCTAGTCCAAATATCTCATCATACGTAAAATAAGACTTTATCACTTAAAGAGTAACTTTTCAGTGAGATATAACGATGTATTTTTAGAGGATAGATCCTGGAAATATTATCTCAACAACCTTGAGTTACGAGGAGAAAAAAAAATACGTTTAAGTAAAAAAGCAAAACAAACAAAAAAAAAATAAAGTCTGTTAATGGAAACAAGTACAAATGATCTTGGTACAATTTCTTGAAATAAGATTTTCAAGATCTATTGTCTAAAAATCAGGGCTGACAAAATTAACACATTAATGTAGATTAATCCATCATCATGATTAATCGGATTAAAATTTTTAATACAATTAAATGGAGTTTACAGTTGTTATGTTTCAAGGTATTTTGTTGAAATGGTCAAATTTATTGAATAAACATGTTAATTGCATGTATATTCCTATTGTTGCATATGTTAACCCTTTTTGGTTGTCTTTTTCTTTATTAGATAGGTTTTTGAATAGTTAATTATTTTGTCATTTTATATATATATATATATATATATATATAATATGTGTGTGTGTGTGTGTGTGTGTTTTGTATTATTTAATTTTATGTGAATTTTAGCACGTTTTCTATATTTTCTGCAGATATTTTTCGTGTTTTTTAGTGTATTTTCATGTATTTTGTGGAAAATTTGACCACAAAAAAAACAAAAACAAACCTCAGATACAACAACAGACAAAACAAAGTGTTTTGATCATGATTAATCAAAATTAATCCAAAGGAACCCTTTGATTAAAAAAAATCTATCTTTTGTCAGCCCTATTAAACATCACTCACTCACTCTCACTTACAAGTTCCTCTATAGGTGATTATATCTTTAAGTGTGATGGGATATTTTAACTATAAATAAGGAAAAATAAACTTGTTAAGATGTAATTGTTTGTGCTTTACTGCTTATCATCCCAGTACAAATGCCTCGCATTTAATTAGCTTTTTGGAAAAAGACAAATTGATATTTCATGCCACAGTGTTGTGGTAGTCACCATTGACTTATTTTAATTTCTTGTTTATTTCACTCCAGTCTTTAATGATTATGTTTACTAAACCCTAGCGTGAACACAAATGATAACAGGAAGGACCATATTAGGAGTCAGTGCACATGATCGGTTAACCTTTTTCTTTGATATAATCTTTTCTCAAACTCTGGCCGATAATTGTGTATGTGGAACATGAACAAAGCATGTTTAAAAAAAACCCCAAAAACATAACTTAAAAGGACAGATCCTCACTATGCTAATGCAGACAACAGTGAAAAAGGTCTCTTCCCCAGGCATGCTTTGTACCTGCTGCCATCTGGAGTAGACATTAGAGAGCGTGGGCATGTCTGCACAGGTCAGGTCTGCCCTAATTAGAATTTCATCATAATTACACCCAGACTGCAGAGTGACAGCTCCATTTAAATGGGTGTACTGCTGCAGGTAGATACTGACTGACTGAATGGAAGTATCACACTATGAGCAGGACATATCATGCTCAAGTCTGGTACCATTGTCCCCCCTCTTGATGTTAAAGATAGGAATGGGAAAGAAATAGAACATCAGATTTTTTGATTTTTTTTTATCCAGAGGCGGTCAAAGTGAAATTTTGTAACATCACTAAATATAGCAAAGGTGCTGAAAGAAGAAGAAGAAGAAAAAAAGAGGCAGTTTTGTTGCAAGGTTATTATTTTATTAGTTATTATTGAAAATGAACGAAATGATGTCGAAAAAAATTTTTTTTTTGTTAATTAAAATAAGTAAAAAATATAACTTAAATTTTAAAACCTCACAGAAATTGTACTGTGTGCTTATAAAAAATTCCAAAAACTATGGGTAAAATCCCCTTCAACTTTTTGTTAACGTAATTAAAATTGAGAGAAAAGAAGTAGAGTCCTATATGAGATTTCTGTGAATATGACAAAGGAAAATTTTAAATATATTTAAAAAAGGAAACGCATACCATACGAAAACTAAACAAAAAATCTGCTCTAAAAACTTTTGAAAACCAACTGAATAAGAGGAAAAAAAGTTAAAACTAAGTAAAACTAAATAAAAAAAAAATACAAAACTATTATATATGAATTTGTTCTGTTAATGATGTTTAAAAAGTACAAAACATGGGGGTCTTTCTGTGTTGATGGTTTCCACCCACTGTCCAAAGACATGTACTTTAAGAGGTGGATGTGAATCAGTAGGTGTGAATGTGAGTGGATGGTGGAATGTGCGGGTGTTCCAGCCCTACAGGGGACTTCACCCATTGGTCACTGGGAAAGGATCCAGTACCCACGCGACCCTCTGGAGGAGTAAGCGGTTCAGAAAATGTGAATGAATTAATATTATACTGTATCAATGCAAATGGACATGTTTGTTGTAGAGATTACTAAAAGCATATGGCAGGGGCTAGTTGGCAGGACTCACGGGAGATCATATGGAATGAGTAGGAGGAGGTGAGATCATTATCTGATGATTGAGCCAGAACACATGCTTTTTTTTTTCTCTCTTTTCTTTTCTTTTCTTTGCCTGAACCCGCTTTATCCTCACTAGGGTCACGGGGGGGTCGCTGGGGGGCTATTCCAGCTATAATGGATGAAGCTGAGGTATTTTTATTTTATTTAATTTAATTTATTTAACCTTTATTTATCCAGGTAAGTCATTAAAAACTCTTATTTACAATGACGGCCCATCAAAACAGGTACACCCTGTATGAGTCTCCAGTTCATCTCAGGGCTGAACATATATAAACAAACAATCACTCTCACATTCACACCAATGGACAATTTAGATTAACCAATTAACCTACCAATGCATGTGATTGGATGGTGGGACGAAACCGGAATACCTGGAGAAAACCCACGCAGACACAAGAAGAACATGCAAACTCCACACAGAAAGGCCTGGTGTTGGAATTGAACCAGGGTCCTTCTTGCTGTGAGGCACGAGTGTTAACCACTGCACCACCATGCTGCTCTGTTAATTTCATTTCATTTCAGCAAAATCCAAAAATTTGCGGCCATGGCTCATTTGGTAGAGTGGGTCGTCCAATAACCGAAGGCTTGTCGGTTCGAATCCTACTCTGTCCTAGTCAGACCGTTATGTCCTTGGGCAAGACACTTCACCCTCTTGGCCTCCAGTACCACTCAACTTGGTATGAATTTTCAGTGTGGCTACAAGTGTATTTTACCACCACCAGAGGGAGAATGTGAGAGTGAATGTCACTAATGCCACAGCATATTATTCTTGTATCTCCAAACACATCACCTGTTTCAGACCAAATGTCCTGAGTGCTTTGATGCTGGCCATGTTCACTGATGTTCATTTAGGCAAATTAATAACATTAGTTCTCATGTTGTCTGGTATGTATGTATATTTCTCCTCAGGATGTATCTAATGATGACCTCAGATGAATGCAAAAACAAAACAAAAAATACTCTCAACCATCCCAGAATTAATGCATTTTTAATCAAATATTTGGGCCAAAAATCGGATAAAAATTGGGGCGTTAAAGCCACCTAGGTTTTGATCTGGTAAACATGGCTGTAAATGGTTTTATACATCACTATATATAAAAACACTGTGTTAAATTTGATGATTCTAGTGGTTTTGCTTAACCTGCATGTGGGTTTTTTTTTATGAATCTCGGTCTTGTTCCTAGTTTTGTGTGTAACCCATTGGGCCCACTGGTGTTAGCCTGTGTAAACAGTGGGTAGTTAAACACAAATACATTGTGAATGATTTTGCAATAGCAGGCGTTTTTGTGAAATACTCTCCCTTGAATAATTAGTTTCATTCCCAAAATGTACCAGTGAGAGAATAAAAATCTTTTCAAATTTCTGTAATTTTCATGTTCTTTTGACTGTTATATAGATTTTTATATTAAATATTATGTGAGATAATAGAAAAATTGCATCTGAAAAATAGTTTCCCTTTTACGTCAGTCGCTATTTATTTATTTTTATTTTATTTGATGAGCCTCATGGGTTTTCTACACCAGACATGCAGGTCATTCCAGGTTTTGTATGTAACCCATTGTGTCAATTTGTGTTACATGCAGAACATTCCGTGTTAAACGCATATAATGTTTAAGTGCTAATGACTTAGCAATAGCGTCCATTTTTACAGAAAACTCTGCCTTGAATAATTACCTCACTTCACTCACTTTGAGAATATAAAAAAAATAGTAGCACATCATTTCTGTCCTTTTGACTTGCAGATTTTTATATTAAATATAATGTAAAATTATATGAAATGGGTTATATCTGAAAAATGGTTTCTCTTTAATCTAATTTTTATTTAAAAACATAGAAGCAAAGTGATTCAAAACTTTCTTTATTACATTAGTCTATATTTGGATTGAATTTCTAGCCCCATGTCCTGATTTTAGGAGCAGTTTTAGCACCCATATAACTTTCTAAATAAAAACACATTTTCACAGAGTCTTTGGTGTGTATATGTTTGCACTGGTTGGTAAAATAGCAGCTGAACTTGGTCTGAACTGCACTATGAAGTGGCATGTTCTTACAGTATTTACTAAAGCTCTCTCAGCTTCTTATCTCTTGGCTTTTGGTGCAGCTACAGTGGCAACACAGTGTGATGTCTAATCTTCAATGTTAAAAATAGCTTTACATGTTTATTTGTAATTAATGTGCCTCTCAAAGAATACGTCCTTAATTTGCAAAACATTTATGCCTTACTGTCACTTATCAGCTCAGAAATAACATCTGAAAAGCAAGCGGATTATTTTAAGATGAAGTCAGTCGGGCATGGACATCAAATTCAATTTCTATTTATTTATTTATTTGCATTTTAATAACTTGCCGATAAATATTAATATTTGTGCGCTATTGATATTGAAGCCCAACGTCTCAAGCGTTGCCAGTTCGTGTTATATTAGGGTCAGACAGCCGGCCAACAGCCACCTGTAAGTACTGTAAGATATTGTAATGAGACTTCGAAAGTCATTCATTTCTCAGTAGAGAACTGCTAACAGCTTGAAACATATGGAGGGAAAATCGCAAACCAGTGTTGCTGGCAATTCAGCGGTGATTATTAAGGAACACCTGTTTGGCTGGCTGGCAAGGCGACTCAGGGTCCCGCTGAATAGCAGCAGGCTAATGAAGGTCTTCTCAGCTTAATTGTTTGGGCTATAAATAGTGACGGATAGAGGAATAGAGCGCAGCGCGAGTCTCATCCATTTCTTGCCATACAGTGAATGCGCTATTAGAGGTTTGTTGTTGTGGGTTTGTGAATGGGGCAGAGACAGCGATTGTGTAATTGCCAACATTAGCAGTTACAATAGAATCATTAACAGCAAACTGTAAAATTAAACATCGGTGAAAGGGCATGTGCATTTAAAGAGGGTTTCCTCCTACAGTGTGAGGATGATGACTTGTAATCACCAGTAAGCATCTGAATGAAGGTGTAAGTTACGTTAAAGGGATGTTATTAAAGCTGAAAGTGGTTTGAACATCAGGCTTCAGATTGCATCCATGCTCTTCGTCAAATGTTCTCATCGGCAATTGAAATCATGGACAAAGTGAATCCCCCTTTTGTTATTCCATGCATTTTTTTTATTACCTCCGCCAAGGAAGTATTAAATTCGGGTCCATTTGTCTGTTTGTTTGGATTTTGATGAAACTTTCAGGAATTACAGATAATGGGTCAAGACATAGTTTAGACATAGACATAGTTTATCAAGGAAGAAGCCATTGGATTTTGAGCAATGAAGGTCAAAGGTCAAGGTTACAGCTAAAACACATCAATGGTAAAATCTCAGGATTCAGACAAGATAGAATCTGGCGTTTTTTTGCATTCATGACATCTCACCTTCGGACATCAGATGGGTCAACACCACATTTTGACGTCATATGACGCCATATCAAGCCTTGGCGGAGGTCTGCTGTCTCTGACTGCCTTGTTTTATTTTATATTGGCCTACACATTCCCCAGCTTTCCTATAGGTTTTTTTTTTTTGCTCTGACAGAATCTCATTGGAGAGAAAAATTAAATGCAGGCCACATCACTAATTGCAACATTACCCACAACCATATCTCCAAATGACTCTGTGACAGAAGAACTCAATGAGAATAAAGCAGGATCATCTGATTTTTCTGTTAAATAGCATTTGAAAGATTGCCACTGCAGTATGCACCCTGCTGTTGGTGGGTCACCTTCATTGATGGTGTTCAAATGAGTTTGGCTGGCAGTGTTTTCCAGGTCAGCCCTTTGGAGAGAGGAAGGTGATAACTTTCACAAGTCTTAAAGGACCAGAGTGGAAGGTTTAGGGGGTTAGGGGGATATATTATCAGACATGGAATATAATGGTGTATTATTAGTACTCATAATTATGCTTCCATTAGAGTATATAATCACATGTAACTATAAATCATTGTGCTTAGAACTGCGGTTTAGAATGACCTCGTTATTACATACACAAGGACTGGTCTACAATCTTTCTACCAGAGCCCAGAAGGGACAAACACTTCCTCTGGAAATAATATTTTTACATTGAAGTGATGTCCAACACAAATACTGACACAAAGTTTTAGCTGCTGCAGGATGGTTAACCTCAGAGCTTAAGAAAAAAAATCTATAAGAGTCACTGCAAGTCAAGCAGAGAAAAATGAAGAAGATGAAGAAGAAGAAAAAAATCACATTGGTCACCAGTCTGTGCTATGTGTGAGCCCATCAGGGCTTCAACACCAAGAGCAAGTTAATGTCACCTTGGCTCAGCTCAGATGTGAGTCATTGTACACATTATCAGGAAAAAGCCCAGTTTTTGAAATATAACCCCCACAATTCCACAGTTCAATCCGGTGCAGATTGGTGGATGTTGAAAGCTCCAAAACCTTTATTAAATTTAAATAATGTGTGAATCTACATTGGGTTTTTAAAGCCACATTAACTGTATTATCTACTTCAGATTTAAAAAAAAAAAAAAAAAAAAAAAAAAAAAGTGAGGTTATGAGTTGACCTAAGTTCATAAGCAATTATTCATATGAAAGACATAAAATGGCACATTTCAAAGAGCAGGTTGTGACACACAGGAGGTTTTACACTTCCGTGAAAGTAATCTGATGACATTTTTTACCTCTATATTCAATGTCGTTGACTATATATCCATTTATTTCTCTACGCAGAATAGACCGGGTAAGAAATGATTCATGTTACTGCAAACTAGGGATGGTGAAATTCATAAAAAATCTTGACCGACCACCGAGCCTCATTAACTGGTTTAAGTCGGTCACTGAGAAAATAAAACATTTGGTTTTTTTGACACACACACCGTGTTGGAGAAACGCCACACTTTGACCGGACTCACCTGGGCTGTTGTCGCCAGAATGGGGCTGGAGTGCAACCTGACGCTGGGTTGGACGCATCGTGGCACCCTGACGGCGTGCGGCCGTGCTGGTCCTCGTTATTGACTCCTCAGGGAGACAGACCATCTGGATCTCGGTCAATTGTCGGGTTGGGGGAAAGAAAAACCTTCTTGTATTGCTAATGCTCAGATTCATAAAGCTATGGAGAGATCTTTATTTATTTTTTTTTTACCGGTGACAAAAAATAATGACAGGACAACGCGGATGCGGTGAACCATCGATCAAACGGTTAACATCCCTACTGCAGACCATAAACACTGCATCAATCAGTTGTGCTCATAAGTTTACATACCCTGACTGAATGCACATGGGCTGGTTTTGGATATTCCAAAATGATAATGATCCAGAACATAAGGCCAAGTTGACCTGTCATTGGCTACAGCAGAAAAATGTGAAGGTGAAGGAGTGTCCATCTCAGTTTACTTACCTCATTATCATTGGGCCACTTTGGGGAGGTGTTAAACATACAGTTCATACGAGAAAACCCAAAATTTGAAAGGAATTAAAGGTGAAGAATGGGCAGCTTTACATTCGTAACTACCACAAAACACTTCCATCTGTCACTGATGTTAAAGGGGCCAATACAGAGAATGAAGAACTAGGGTATGTAAACTTATGATCAGGGTCATTTGGATAGTTTCCCCATAAAAAGAACAAACACATTTGTCCGTTAAGAAATGGCTTCACTAAACCATGAGTGAAGAAAAACATTTGTATTGTATCATTCATATTGTCTGAAAGATGGACAAAGAACCATCAATTCTGTGAGGGTATGTGCATTTATGAACACAACTGTATTAACCATTCAGTTTGTGAATCAGTACATAAGATCTTTTACCCTTTTTTGTGACTTTTTTAAATCTTTTGTGATGTTATTTTTATGCTTTGTAAAGCGCTTTGAGTATGAATAATGCTCCACAAATAAAGTAGCCTTGCCTCAGCTTTGTAATAATTGGACAAAAACACCCTTTGTCACCCTTATTAATCAGTTCTGAAAACACTTCTAGCTCTTGTTTTAGTTCAATTTTATTTTGAACAGACAAAATCATCAAAACATCAATGCATCAACCAACATGGTCAACAAAATTTTTGTTGCACTCGAAAAGACATAAACTCTCACTCCCTTTTTACAAACTAATAATCAAATCAATTCTACTTTCTATACTTTATTGCTACCATTAACACAAAGCATCCATACAAACCATTTATATACACCTTTTTGTAAGTCACCTCACACAATCCCATTGTATCTATTTTTAATATAAATTATATTCATAATTACTGTAAATTAACCACAAATACATTTAATAGATATGATAATAGCACCTAATTGTGATTAATTTATTGCAATAATATCTTATTTTACACATTATAAATATGTATGTATGTATGTATGGTCACCTATTTAGATAATGTTCTGTATTTTATCATACTAGATTTATACATCCTTTTAATTACACAAATTGAAGAGAACCTTTTTAAGAATTTGATCCAGGTTATTCCAGGTATATATGTACCTCCCTTTTAGCAAGTAATATATATATATATATATATATATATATATATATATATATATATATATATATATATATATATATATATATATATAAAGTAAAATACCACCAAATACTATTGATTTATCACTCTCATGGAGCTTTATATCTCTACAAATAAATAAAGATTCATCCCTTGTTAGTGTTATAGGTTTTAACAGATGTAAAACATACACAAGCACAAGTGCAGCAAAAGACTGACTGTTAAGCCTCCTAATGCAGTTTAATGTTGGGCCTGACCCTGAACATTCTCCTACAATCTTATTCTCAGGCTTTGAGTATTGTATTATGCATGCATTTTAAACATGCAGAGCTCTGTGAAGCCGCTCTGCCTTCCCTTTGATGTTCTCCTCTCTTTTCTGTATCCTGATGCAAGTGTTTTATGATCCTGTAGGTGCAGATATAACATGTACACGCACTTAAATATGTAAATATACACCTTTGTCTTATTATAACGGTTTCTATTCCGTTGGTTCCTCATGTTAATTTGATTATTTTCTATATACACCCCCTTATATATTATATAACTATAAAAAACAAATGTGTTCATCCATTTTTTGTTTTAAAGAGATAAGAGGAGGAAGATGGTAACATAGTGGAGAGCATTTTTGATATAGTGGCGTCCTCCTAACATTTATATCTCTCTTTGTGTGTTTGTCTGCATTGGCTGTTGCCATGTTAAGGAGCTGCTGGCAGGCAGTGGGAGTCAGACTCAGATTTAAAAATGGCCCCTGCCTCCTCTTCAAGCCCCCCTGTCAAAAGCAAGAGTTTGCAAAAGTATCACGAAGAATAGAAAGCCAAATATCTCCGGCTGCTGTGTGGGAGAGAATAAATACATGGAAAATTGCAAAGTGTGCCACAGGGTATTTTCTGTCACCCATGGAGGAGTATGTGATGTTAAGCAAAATGCCTCAGGAAACTAAAAACCCCATATTCCAAACATAAAAGTCCAAGAGACTTGAGCATCAGTTTCCCAATTTCTGCCAGCACCTGATGCAGTAATGAGATTATACTTGTTTTTTTTAATATAGTTTTGAAATGTAGTGTGAGAACTGTGACAATATACAGAAAAATAAGAATACATGGGGACATAAACTATGACAATACATGTGTTACGGTACAATATAAATCATGCACAGAACATTATTTTGCATATTCTTCATGTTTTGGTTGTCTGACAGTCTTTTCCACAGAGAAGAAGTGAGTCTATCTATGTTTGCATGTTTTTTATTGCCTCTTGTAAACAGTTGCATTCCTCTTCTGCAAATGTTTTATTCTGTCTGAATGTGTAAAGACACAGAGGAGAAACACATGCATAGCACATGACTGCTGAAGCCCTGACTAATTAAGCTTTAATCTGAACCTCTTTCCTCACTGAATTTACAGCCAGCCCCAGGGTTTACTACTCCTCTGAATTGCCCTTGTTGCATCATGACTCACCCCCCCACCCCCCATGTAACATGTCATTACCATATTGACACTGCTGTGTTTATAATGTCACCACTTGGCTGATTAATTTAAATAATATGTATATTTAATAATGGGATTCCACTGTGCAGACATTTAAATCTGTATGATCTATATATAACTGCCCCAATTATGCCGTAGAAAGGTCCCGTTTAATCAAACTCACAATCGCTTTACCAGTCTTCAAATGTCAGAATTACCTTAGAATTTTTTAAAGCAGATTTTAACAATAGTTTATCCGATAAATGTTTGATGCTTCATATAAAACCAACAACATCAGCAACAACAGTTGGTTCCAAGGACAACCCCCCCCCCCCCCACACACACACACACACACACACACACACACGTATTGTGGCTTATTTTGTTATTGATAGAGCACATAGCATAGATATGATGACATCATCTCGATGTGCTAATGTCAGTATATTAATTATCTCTATATACATGCCAAATTTGAAGTACAGTGAAACACAGTTGATGTTTTAATTGACAATTGAAATTTCACCTATTATATGAAAATGGGAGAATTTAAAAAAATATATATATATACGAAGTCGCCCCTAACAACCCCTTCTTGAATTGAAGCCAATAATGTGATTTTGACCATTCTGCTAAATGCGACCTTGACCTTTGACCTTTTGCAATATTGATCATTTTGGTATAATATATATATATATATATATATATATACTTAACTATATACTTAACTTATAGTGTGATATGTCTGCTTGACACACAGTGTTACAGAAGTTAATTTTGCTGCATGTCACCTTTGACCTCCAGAGATCTCAAAATCTATTGGTTGTAGGTAATAATACCAATTATGAGAATCGTAGAAATCTTCATTCTGCATCGTTTGGTACCAATCTGAAAGTTCTGTGACCCTCCGTGCTTGAGTTATCACCAATAATGTGATTTAACATTTTTAAGTTACAGCGTGTTAAAAGCCAAAAATTCCACTGTTTCCTACTACAGTGTTAAAAACAGAATCAACATCAATCTGCAGAAGAAAAAGCAATGACAGTAAATATTAAATGTAGAAAACTCTATTCAAATCAGTAGTAAACACAAGGTCTCATATTGACTTAAAAACAGTCCAGCACCTCTTTTATCTATAATTATTTTAATTACCCCCATTTTTCCTTTAAATTACCTTTGCAGTGTTAATGTGCTTCATCTTCCCACCCATGGCCTTCTCACAAAAACCTATTCTATGGTATTTGGGAACCCTCATAAGGCAAATAAATCAGCTTAATCAGCTTGGTTAGATCATCCAGTACTTGTGGGACAACAGCTACATCGACTCTGTACCTGCTCTGTACCTGCTCTGTACCTGCTCTGTACCTGCTCTGTACCTGCTCTGTACCTGCTCTGTACCTGCACTGTTGTCTTTATTAGAACGATTATAACATCCCTATCGGCATTTGCAAATCTCAAGGCCAGGTTTTGAAGACTTGCATTTTTTTTTTCTGGAATACTTCATCTCTGGCTGAAATAAAAGATAAATTTAAACATGTAACCTTAATCTCTTCTCACTCCTAATCCTCTGGTGTCCCTCTTATAGTAGTGTTTGGATAAAACAGTGTTGTCCATTCAGCCTCCAGAGAGTCTGAACAACATGGACAGTTCTATTACTAACAGCCCCACATTCAGCACCTTGGAGAGCTCCACAACACAATACACAATGCTATGTTTTACTATTATATATCAAGTCAAATACATTTTAATTCAGTAAATTAATGTTGTAATATAATCCTTTAAGTTGAAAGCCATACTCCACCTCCCACTTATTTATTTACACCCCCCCTCTCTACTTATTTATCACAATAGATGTTATTGCCTTTTGAGGGCTTTAGACTCTTAAGAAAAGAGTTTGTTCATTATGACACACAATGGCAAATCTAACAATGACAGGAGCTCAATTAGTTTGTCTCGCTATATGGAGACAGCTAGATAGATACTTTAATAGCTCTCATTTCTAAAGCTAGACTACACATACTACTACTACTACTACTACTACTACTACTAATAACTAGAGCACTCCAAGGGCGCATAGCTCCACAAAGCAGCACAAGTCTGCCAAGGTTTGAATCTAATGATTTCTTTTATCAGTCATTAGCAATCCCTTAGAGCAGGGGTCTCAAGGTCATTTTCTTCAGGGGCCACATTCAGCCTGATTTGATATCCAATGGGCCGGACCAGTGAAATTACACATTTTCAATCATCTCTGAAAGTTTCATCCAAATCGGACCATAACATTTTGAGTTATCTTGCTGACAACAAACAGACAAACAAACACGAGGTAAAACATACCCTCCTTCACGGAGGTAATAATAATACATTATATTTATAGCTGCCATTCAGGACCCTCTAGGTCACCATACAGAACTGTTAAAATAGAACACATTTTAAACATATAAACAAATATATAAAACCCAATATACATAAAATGGCAAGATTGAAATTGTGGAATTATGACCCACATGAAAACACTATTACCCATAACATTCCTTCTTTTATTACATACAGATCAGTAATCAATTTTTACCAGGTGCAGTCATTCCATGCTGATTGAGTTACTATTCTTCTTCTGCTTCTTTTTCTTTTTCTCATTATTATTATTATTATTAATAAAAAAATTGTCAAAATAATTCCATAAAACAGGTAAAAATATTTAATTCCAATATGTACATGAATGTACATTAGCAAATCTTATCAGATAATGCAGATCATATGTATATTTGGGTGCTGCTGATTTAATGGTTTCTACTATTTTTAACCTTTTTTAATATTTTGGATGTAGACGGCTAATAACGACTGTGACTTTAATCAAGACATTGTGACTCAACCTTTTTAGAGAAAGTACACCTACTGGATTGAGAATGATTTCAATCATTTTTACATTTGTTAAAAATGATAGACTCTTTAGGCACCCACTAGTAGCCCCATTGTCCCCATGGTAACATCTATACATGGCCGTGAACATGGAATAAACGCTGGTCATTTCTAATACCCCATGAGTTATATAAGCTGCCTCTTGTGTGTCCTTGCTCACTTAGTCTATTGCTGCAAAATGCCCTGTTCATTATGTTGTGCATGACTTATGATGTATGAAATTCAGCATTTAATGGCCTGGAGCCTACTGAATTTTGAATGAAAACAAAATAAAGCCCGCATGGTGAAAAAGAATGGCATACATTTTGTATTCAACTTTGGCAAGCTCCGGTCCATGCTCATTAGGCTTGTCACTTTCACAAAAAAAAACAAAAAAGCAGAACCATGACTTATATAAAAAGTCAAAGAGCATATGAGACAAATTTCATTAATGCAAGTTACAAATTCCCTTGTGTTGCTGTTTAACATAATCTATTAACAAAATTATCTGCCCACATTTTCACCATATTATGAGAAAAAAAAACACTAATTATCATAGTTTTTTTCCCCCTTGTAGAGAAGCTTAATCTGTTGTTTTACACACACACACAAAAATTAGATTATAGTTGTACAAGTGAATCTTGTAGCGTATCTGTACAGTATGTAGGTCAGGATATTCTCTCCTGACTCTTATGGCCCTAGTTTAAACAGGGAAGGCACAAAGAATACTAACATTTTCCAGATGTGAGACATTTTAGTGACAAGGAGCTTTGGGATTTATGCTACTTGTGCTATTTACTGTACTAAGGCAAATAGTGGACCTGCGTGAGGTCATTGGCAAATGAAAAGTCAATGCAAATATGCAGTATATTATACAGCTTTTATTATGTAGAATTTGCACTTTCCATACATACGTCAGCTAACACACACACACACACCTCTCATGAGGACAAAGTTTGTCACCAAGTAGCCTTTGGGTAGTGAGTAACATAAAATAATAATAAAAAAATTTAAAAATTTGAAACAATAAAATAATAAATATCAAAAAATACATAAAAATTAAAAAATTACTTTGAAAAACTCACATGTTTGGATTTACACCTGTTACCCTCATGCTTTATGGGGACTTCCTGAAAAAACTAATTCATGTGTTTATCGGGCCAGGTTATTTCTATTTTACTAGTGGGGAGCTTTATTTATATTTAACCCTCGTGGGTACCTGAATTTTGGTCCCCATAGTGTCAGAGGTCCCCATGGTGTGACTATGTAAACATATCTATGTCCCCATAAAGATAGTAATATACACACACACAAAAGAAACATTAGGAATGCAGATATTTTAACGAAAAAAGTATTTCACTGAAGTCACAGAGTGAATTGAGATACACAAACAAACAAAGCTACATTTATCATTTTTCATGTCAAATTAACATGGAAGAAAAGGGAAAAAAAATGGAACATGAATCTGGTTTTACACCTTTCTGAAAATAGTATTTTTGAATATTCATTAAATAGTTGTATTCTGTGCTCCACAGTTTTATTGTATCATCATTTTGTTTAATTTACAGATGTTGTTGTTGTTGTTGTTTTTTTTTTTACAGATACATATTGAGCAGAGCTGCATGTGAATTGATCTTATTAACTGTCAGATTTTCTCATGTGGCCCTATAGTAAAATTAATTGCCCACCTCTGGTCTAGTTTATATTTGCAGTATCCTTCATATTAGGAGTTGAATTTAGTCTAAAGGATAAAAGGTAAGACTGACAGTGAAAGGGTCATGATAGCAGAATGTGTGTGCATGTTAAATATTAATGAGTATTGTATGGCTTTTTGTTGCTTGTGACCTGACCGTATGAGTGAACCTCCTCCATAAGCCCTCTGACTGACTTTCCAAAACTGCAAAAGGGAATGACTCTCCTTATTTGACCCTTCACAGAGCCAGCAAAATGGTCTCAGAGGAGATGAATCAATGATCATTTAGCATCAATTAATCAAAATGAATGGTTGAGACAATACTCCAGACGCAGAGAAGAACTGTCCCTGCAGTCCATAAATCTATGCCTAACAGATGATGTACTTCCTCTCATACCCTACTGTTTCTGACTATGCTGCAGGTGTGCCAAATGATTAGAGACATGCACAACCAAAGGCCCAGTGCCATGTGGTCTCTTCCAGTAAATGCATTTCATTGTTGTGTTTTTTGCATAAGGAAGGCTGGTAAAAGCACAAACTTCTAAGGTTTTCGTTGGAGAGTTTCATATTTTAGGTACTCATCATTATTTACAAATGCTTTAGTTTTCTAATGTCTCGTTCATAAATTCATGATCAAACAAACAAACAAACAAAAAATCTGTGGCCTATACTTAAATAATTGAAAGAACATGTTGCAGTTTGCTTTCACCAGTATAGAAATGTTATTTTTGTCCTGTGTCACATGAAAGTCATACGAAAAGGAGGTGAAAGAGAGTTCAGGTCGAGCTTAATCTCAATGTGACTCCAGCCTCCTTTCATCTTCCCTCAAACTTGTACAAACTGAAAAATGTCATTTCTATCGTAACACTGATACAGATTCTCAAACGAAATCCACCACCGCTCCCTAATAATCCATGTCTGTTGTCAACCGCTGAAAACAAACATCGTAGTATTTCAGACATTCAGATCCGAATCTGTAAAGATTGGGAACCATCTTCACACCTGGAACAGACTAATGTGAGCACTAGAACAGTGGGTGATGTTTGGGAAATGCAGCAGTAATATCCAGCCGGTCGAAATGTCAGCAACAGGCAGCAACACAATACTCCCACATATCGGCACTGATCCCAGTGGGCAATGTAATAGGGCTGCGACATTTGAAAAACAATGCCAGAGAATATCGAACAACCAAGATGTACTGGTCAGATGTGTCGCCCAAGTGCAGACACGTTTATCCCTTTGCAAAATGCTGCTTTAGGATGGCACTTTAATTGTTGCTGTTATGCATGAGTTCTCAATTAAAGAAAGACGCATATGTGCGTGGTTTGTGTGTTTTCCATAGGGACTAAGAGTTTTTGTTCTCCTGTCTGAATGTAATAGGAAACACAAAGGCACCATCAAGACTGAAGAATATTCATATGACAGTGATGAATGGCTTGTTTAAAAGCATGAATAGCTCATGACTCTACAGAATACTGCTGTGCCCATATAAGGGGCTTGATCATGTGGCATGTAATTGCTTTGGTGAGAGACAGACATAATTGCAGCTAATTATTTTCCGAATACTGATGAAAACAAGTGTTTCCTAAACAGAGGGAAGCATCTCGCATACATACAATACAGCTTATGCATGTATGTTATTCGTCAGATTGCAGAAGGTAACAGAAACGAACAGCACTGGCACCTCGGTTGGCCATTACTGCCTCTGTTCTTTCTGCCAACGTTATTGATGGCAGACTAAATGTCTCCAAGGCTTCATGCTACCATGTGTGACAGAATGAAAACGTTGTCTGTGGGAAAAAATATTTCAGTGTTTATCAGTCGGTGCAGCTAGCCACAGTAAAATCCATTCTGTTAAATACTGTACACAAATGGCTGGATGCAACACCTCCTTTTCCCAGTCACTTCCCTTGCACTGTCCCCTGTTGTCCCTTTTGACAGAAGAGCTTGACAGATAGATCACAAAGATGCACAATCATTGCGTGGTAGGGACTGGGATGGAGTGCACCCATTATTCTAAAGCAAAGCTGTCTGGCAGGGCAAGGCCTGTGCGCCACATGGTACCGTGATAGATGGGGACCATTAATCAAGGCACGACGGCGCCCTGAGATTGATGTGCAGAAATTCAAATGCTCAAACAGCATTTGGAAGATTAAGGCTGTGTGGGCAAGGTTAGGAGTCTACCTTTCTGTTGTGGAGAGACAGGTGTGCTGGTGGAACCACTGTCCGGAGGTGACATGTTTGGGCGTTGAGGGGATGCTCTACTCTGTAACAGCACTGCTTTCAATGTTCTTTTCCCCAAAAGGCTCTTGGGTGTTTCATTTTGAATTAGATGTCCTACATTTGTCATTGCCCCAGTGACTCCCTGTCCTTCTGAGTGCTGAAGTCTTTTCAGGAGCAAAATAATTCTTTGTGATATCAACCACTAAAATTGTTAGAAGTCTTCTTTAGAAGTCTTGCATAATAACCGAAAATATTGTAAGATAAAATGCTGCTGCAGCCGTAAAACACAAAACAAAATAAAATTAAATAAAAAAAAAACAAGGATGGTTTATGCAACATTTAAAAGATCAAAATACAGTCAGCTTTATTCCAAATAGGTTTGATAAATATTTAATGCAGGGCTTTTTGAAGCTGATGTTGCTTTGAAAAATGTACAGTAAAATGCTCAAGCTTTGCAAATGCAACAGAAAGCTAAATCATCAAGAAGAGTAGAACAAAACAAAGTCAAGTAAAATTGTACTCTAACCACTATGTCAAAAACAAATCAGTATTATTTCTATTGGGTTCTTCTTGTAGTTGGGTATTTATGCCGTACTTCCACTTTGCCAGCAAAGCATCTTGTTCTAAATAGGCTACAGACATGTATAATTACTGCACTGAACTTACTAGAAATAGTCATCTTGCACCCAGTTTCCTGTAGGTTCATTTGTATCTTAGTAGCAACGACATTAGTGATAACACCCTGATCTTGCTAGAATTAAGAGTTGCATTTGGTCATTACTCAAACACAAGCACTAACAAAGAAGTTGCACACAGCAACAAAAATGTACTTACAAAGAAAGTGTGTCAACACTAATGAGTGATCACGTGCGCTGCCTGCAGACCATGCAGTTATGCTACTTACTGTATGTTTAGAGTAAGTACATCAGGTTGTAATACGCAATGAAGAAATATACAAGACATTTTACATTCATGAACATATCTAGTCAGACATTCCCATATGGCATACAATGGGGGAAAATGGACGTCTGCAGTAGATATTGACAACAACTAATCAGAAACATGAATGACAAAAAAAAAACATTGATGTATATGACCATTTCTGAATACTTACTGCATTAAAAGGTTAATCATAGGACTTCATCTCTTATTAAATACCTCTATCTGTATTCTAAGTGTATAAGTCCTTTCCTCATTTTGTCAAACCAAATGTTATCTGAGATTAAAGGGAGATATGGATTTATATTTATATATTGTGGCAGACATGTCTGTCAATAGAAACTGTTCACTGAATGGAACTGAATGTGGAAAAATAGAGAATGCTGAATGTTCAATGAGGATCAAATACAACTTTACAGCAATTACTCTCATTTTCATAGAATTACAGGTTTTTCAAGTTCACCACAGTTCAGTCTTAAACTCTTTCACTCACACGGTACAGTTTTTATGAATAGGAATTCATATTATATATTTACATTTGAGTTTCCACTGGCATATTTTACACCATACTGTATATACAGGACTGTCTCAGAAAATTAGAATATTGTGATAAATTTCTTTATTTTCTGTAATGCAATTAAACAAACAAAAATGTTATACATTCTCCATAGAGCTTTTCTGCAGATGGAAGCATGTAGTGCTCTAAAATCTCTTGTTACACAACTGCATTTACTCTGGACTTGATGAAACACAGTGGACCAACACCAGCAGCTGACATGGCTCCCCAAACTTCACACTGGATTTCAAGCAACTTGGATTTTGCTCCTGTCCAGCCTTTCTCCAGACTCTGGCGCCTTGATATCCAAATGAAATACTGGAGAGCAGTCAGATCAGTAGTCTTCCTCACACTTGTGATTTAGTTTACTGAACCAAGCTGAGTGTTTTTCAAGGCTCAGGAAACCCTTGCAGGTGTTTTGAGGTAATTAGACGATTCAAGTGATTAGTTGAATAGCCTACTACTATACTTTTTTATGATATTCTAATATTTTGAGATCGGAATATTTGAGTTTTCTTCAGCTGTATGCCATAATCAGCAATATTAAAACAATAAAAGGCTTGCAATATTTCAGTTGATTTGTAATGAATCCAGAATGTATGACATTTTTGTTTGTTTAATTGCATTACAGAAAATAAAGAAATTCATCACAATATTCAAATTTTCTGAGACAGTCCTGTATACAGTGTAATTCACAAGCAATTTAAAAAGGAAAATTGCACTACAGACCACTTACTGGGTCTGTGAAAAGTGCAAAAGCCTCAGTTAGAAAATAATTCATCGCTGAAAAGTCATTCGATATCAATGCTATGTGTTTTCATGACGTTGGTGAGATACTATACAAGGTACAGGGAGCAACTTGGAGCTCATATGTCACATTCATATGTCATGGACTCAAGGACACACTAACATAGGAATAGGAGACGGTCAAACTACTGAAGGTGCAGATGTTCTGTCTCTGAAAGGGGTCATATTTTGTTTCATTTATTTGTGTATTTGGACCCTAATAGTTCATAAAATTTGAAAATTAATTCTCAAACCTCTTCTGGCATCAAGTCGATTTCTGGGTGATTCTCATGAAACATGAAACTATTGCAGCAATGAGAGTGCATTGATAACACTATCCAATAAGGTAACAGTTTAACTTATATGTAACTGTTTAAGTTGCACATACACATACATACATATATATATATATATATATATATATATATATATATATATATATTTTTTTTTTTTTTTTTTTTTTTTTTCCCCCTTGTGGAGTAACTATGCACCCCATTTACTCTGAAAATAATTATTAAGATAAACTGGAGTCTCACTGTTGATAATTCTATGCACTATAGCCAGGTTAATATATGCTACTCTAACTTCCTCAGTTAGTTTCAGAAGCTATGTGACATCAGAGCTATACTGATCTAGTCCGAGTTGACGGGTAGGAAGTCACAGATTTGACCACCATTCCACTGGGAGCAGGTTGGAAAAACCCAGGTTACGGGTGTCGTGGAACGCAGCATTAGCACTTGATTGCATAACCATTGTTTTTGATTACTTGTAATGGTCTAATAATTTTTCCCACAGCTGTGCGTAAAATGCAAAAAGCAAAATTAAATGTTAAGATCAATGTCAAAATGCTTCCTAAACCTACCAACGCACAGCAGCGTGCTCTTTGAGCGTTCCACATGTCGGCATATTGCAGAACTGGTTAGACAGATTTTGTTCTTTTTCTTGAAGCTCAGTGAGTCATACTGAAAAATACCTACAGCATTTTTATATTAGTGCAAATGTAGTACTCCAAACTTTAGTTTTTTGAAGCCATTTCAGTTTGCTGCTCTATTTTTAGCCCTTATTATATAAGATGTGATGTGTTGCTGTAGGATTATCTTCTTGTGACATGAGCATGTTTGTCAGAATCCATCTGAGGAGCAATTTGACCATCGCTTTCTCTTAATCATTGACACAAATGAAGATGAAATGAGCAGTTGAAAAGCAAGCAAGACTGACAGACATGGTTCTATTCATCCATCCAAATTAATGCAGGACCTACATTTGTGTATATAGGAGTGCTTTTTTGAAACTGGTCCGAAAAAAAAAAAAGATATGGGGCTGAAAAAAATCAAACCAGATTAATGTTATGAAGCAAGTTTGGAAACACTTTGGGTCTGTTTTAAATATGAATATTTACAGACATGCAACACATTTTTTCTATTTTAATTTTTTTTTAATTTAAAAAATCTGCATGTGAAAAAACAACACGGAAATTATACACTACCTTTCTTTTTATTCTCTCACTGGTACATTTTGGGAATTGAACTAATAATGTAAGGCAGTGTTTCACAAAGATGACCACTGTTGCAAAAACATGTGCTATTTATGTGTTTAAAGGTGTAGGTTCACACATGTAACACAAGTGGACACGATGGGTTTCACACAAAACCTGTTATGAGTCATGAAAAACCCACGTCTGCATCAAAAAAACCCACTAGGATCCACAGATTTAACAACGGTGTGTTCATTTATAGGCTATATAGGACCATTTACAGCCATGTTTTCCAGATCAAATGCACTGACACACACACACACACACACACAAATATTGACATATTTTAAATAAATATAACATTTTTGTGAGTGGACAAACTTCTGTAGGACAACACCACCACCACCACCAACAAAAAACTGAAAAAAAAACTATGCAATTTTGTAATTTTCACTGTGACCTGCATTCATCAAACAATATTGCATTGTGTAGATGCAAGTCTGAGGCTTATTTAGGCTGTGACATCTCATTTTCTCTGCTACCATCTAATATCATGCATCATCTGACAAACCAGCAGAGATGGCTGTGGCCATCTGCACACTGATAATTTGCTGCTGTCAAAGATTTTAACATGTTACTTTTCAACACTAACAATAAATAAGCTATAAATTAAAAAGCCAACATACATAAAGCTTCTACCAAAAAAATCATAGAAAGTATTATTATTATTATTGTTGTTGTTGTTGTTGTTGTTGTTATTATTATATGTTTTTTTTTATAGCCAATGATTCCTGGTGATGGGAAGTAGCAGTGCATCCACTTATTTGTTGACATTAAACACCTGGTCCACCTTCTGTCTATAATATTGATCACTATAATTGTCTATTAAGGTGTTAATTGCCAAAAGGAGCTCATTCATGGTTACATTCTGCTATTTTAATACTCAGTACTTATCTCTGACTTGCATCCATTAACTCAAAAAATATTACTAACACTGAATTCTCATTTTTTAATAGAGATCCAGTCCAATATATAACGTGCGCCTTCTTTTCTCTAAGATTTTCTTCTCATTTCCTGCAGAATCAAGACTAATACCTCGGTATCAGTAAAAAGGTTATATCCTGTATTTGTCATGCTATTATTCAAGACACAATAAGAAATATCAGCACCTCTAGGACAAAACATATAAACGTGTTAAATGTGCTGCCGGGGATTCTCATCTTGGCATCCAGCTGAAGCAAGAAGTAGAGGCAATAAAGAACAAGATAACTAGGAGAGACAGCTTGTGAATATGATTCAAAACCAGACCGTGGTCATATCCAAGCAGAGAACAGTCAGTTGGATTTGACAAAATGAAATACATCAAGAAAGCCCCGAAAAAAACCCCAAGCTTTATCATTTTTATATTGTTCCCATGACAAGAAAGACCTCAAGCAACTCTAAACCCATCCACAGAAGCATCATCCCTGGCTATCTTTCCCCCGGGGAAGACTTAAGCCATTAGAGGCGAGGGAGGGAGAGCGGAAGATACAGAGCGCCAGATAGAAGAAGAGGTTATGAAGTGAAAGCAGCCAGCACTTCTGATGAATATTTCCAAAGGGAAAGTGCAAGTAGAGGTACAAACATCTATCTCTCACAAAAACAAGCCTGAGGGGATGTAGAAAGGATAATGCTGTATTGACTGTAATACTTCATATTTTTCTGGTTTTATTCACTGAGTCAACAAACTCTAATCGTACACATGAAAATAGGAAACAAATAAACAATGTGCTTGACATGTCCTTTAGTGTCAAGAGTGTTTTACCGGGTTTGTTTCTGGGATATTTAAACCAAATTATTCATCAAAAACATTGGTTATATTTTGATACCATTACTTTTAGTACCAGTGTTAGCAATTTACAGTATACTGCTGATATTCGGTTACTCTTGTGTTTGTTGTTGATGTGATAATTAACAAATAACAAAGTAACAA
Source organism: Siphamia tubifer (assembly GCA_020466265.1). Taxonomy (NCBI): domain Eukaryota; kingdom Metazoa; phylum Chordata; class Actinopteri; order Kurtiformes; family Apogonidae; genus Siphamia; species Siphamia tubifer. The sequence goes on from CM035788.1 coordinate 14,128,257, forward strand.
ACACTTTTATAATTGACTTAATTTAAAACTTTGACACCCCCCACCCCCCCTTCCCCATTTGAATGTTTTTCTTTCTTTTTATTTAAATCTTTTGGTTGTTTGGTTTTAATGTCAACAAACTGAAGCAATATACTTTCTTTATTAATAGAAATTATATGCATCTATATTTCAAAGTTATGGCTGTAATGGGAAAAAAAAAATTAAGTAATCAAAAACAATCAAGTACTAACTCTTGTGTGCATCATGTGACTAAAACAGACAGGAAATAAAACATGAAAAGCCTAAAAAGTACTGCTTTTCCCAGTACAATGACATAGATATTGCTGTAAGAACTGAAGTGATTTTGGTTATTGTCAAGAAAACATAGAAAATTGACAGATATTAACTCTGAAATTAAACTACTATGAGCTATTTTTACTCTTCTCTTTATATCTGTCCAAACAAATGTACCTTTAGTTGTACACCAGGCATTAAAATGAGCAAGACAAGGAGGAAAAAAGAGGTGGTCTCATACTAGTCGATTATACTTCATCCAAGGCTGTTAAAAATGTAATATAGTTGTACATTATGTTACGTTATGATGCCTGTGCCCTTACCAGATGCACTTGACCTTAAGCTGAGACAGAGCTCTGTTTGAACGTCAAACCCATCTGTGACCCTGATGTGCACGTTCAGCACTCCCTAGTTAGTTTAAATTCTCTCTCTTCGCTTTGTTTGACCGTTATCTGCTCACATCTGTAGAAAGTAAACAATGCACTATTGTAACGAGAAATGGCAAGCAGAGAGAAAGGGAAAGGATGAGACCTCAAACTGTAACCTCCTTGCTCCCTTGCTTTCTCTCTCTCTCTCTCTCTCTCTTTCTGTGTGCAAGTGAGAACAAGTTGACTGCCAAAGGGAGAGAGGTACCAAAAATTGCTTCTGTTGAATGCACTTCTACGCCTTTATTGCTTCCTGTAATTGCTTCTGTGAGAGGTAACTGGTCTTCTCTTGTCCATTTTTTTTCTGTTGAAGGGTTGTACCCTGCGAGCATAGAGTGAAACACACCTGAGTCATGAATCCTATTTTAAAAAACAAGCCAATGCTCAATGCGTGAAACATTAGTTGAAATTGGAGTCTGAATGGGCACGTGCACAACTAGAAACATGGATTGATATTGTTCCAAAGGCGTCCGGTATCATAGTTGTGTCAATGAGGTTTGTAATAAGGCAATCTGTTTGTAAATCTGTCAATATTTTTTGGTGAGTTGAGTATTTTAGTTGAAGCTGATCACTCACCTTCCAACAGTTTCCATAGAACACACCGGTGCTGTGTTCCAACATCCATAAGCCCTGTTTCCACTATGCCGTTTGGTACGGTACAGTTCAGAACGGTACGCTCATTTTACCATTTCCATGACAACGAAAGTGTACTGGTCCCATTGTACCCATTACTATTTTGATCACCCTTCTGGTTGGGGTCCCAAGTGTACCGCTCCCATTGGGGAGGAGCCAAACACTACCAGATGGTGATTGGTTGAGAAAAAGCATCATCATACAACACGGCCATTTTTAAAGTCCATTTGCATCGGAAAAGAAGAGAAGATGTCTGACAGTGGAGTTTGGAGTAGTGATGAGGTACAAGTAGGCGGCATGGTGGCTGAGCGGTTAGTGCTCTTGCCTCACAGCAAGAAGGCCCGGGTTGGATTCCCGGACTGTGTGGGCCCTACTGTGTGGAGTTTGCATGTTTCTCTCCCCGTGTCTGGATGGGTTGCCTCCGGGTGCTCCAGTTACCTCCATCACCCAAAAATATGTTTGTTAGGGCAAAATCCTCCAGCCAGATGATTCAGATCATTAGCCTGGCTCTACAGCTGGAGATGGGTCCCCGGGTGCCCCCCATGGCTGCCCACTGCTCCTTACAGGTGCCCCAATGTCATGAAGGATGGGTTAAATGGACACATTTCATTGTACAATGTATAATGACACATAAAGTACTTTACCTTAAGTTTTACTGTGCATTGTTGGTGAAGAGGTGGTGCAGAGGGAGTTCGCAATGAAAAAGTGTTCCAGCTGGTTTCAGCTAAAATGTCAGAGAAGGGGCTTCTTTCAATCGGTGGTCCAGTGCCGGATTAAGATGAAAAAACTGCGCAGTGATTATCGGTGTGCGAAAGACCATAACCGTCAGAGTGGCTCAGAAAGAAAGCACTGGAAATGACTGTTATTCCTCTACTTCTACTTACAGTAGCTGCACAGATTGATTTATTTTGTCCATCATGCTTGATGAACATCAGTGATGAGAATTTAGTGCTTAAAGTGAATAATACTATAATCCAACTTTCACACACACACACACACATACCACACACATACATGTACATCCATCCCTCTAGTTTTAATCCATCATGCTACAGTGATCACATGTGAACATTGAATGAAACATGAGCATGGATCAAGTCTATGAAATTCATGGAAAGAAAGTAGAAGTCATGTATGAACATCTAGGATTTTCTCTTTGATGTTTTATATATATATATATATATGTGTGTGTGTGTGTGTGTGTGCATGCGGTGAGCTGTTTAAGCGAAGCACTAACACTGTGAGGGTTAGAAGTTTAATCCCTATTGGGAGCAACGATGCTAATGATGCATGAACTCACTGCATGATGAATGCAATAGAACTTCAGTATGAAGTGAGCGTGCAGTGGCATATGTTAAATAGCTAATTTAAGAGGAAATAGAAGGTAAGCTCTCAAGAATGGTTTCATCCTTGTCTGCAGGTGTTCAATAAGGAGGTTTGGTACAACATATGATATCCAGGGATTAGAGATTACTGTCACTACAGTGGATTTTCTGTGCTTGGATACTGACGAGGCAGGTGGCTATGACTATATAAGGTCAGGGAACATGCACATGGAAAAAAAAAAAAAAAGAACAGCGGTGTTTGTGTGTTGCCTGGAACATATGGTCTATTGACAGTGCATACATGTTGATATAATCAGCACTCTGCGGTCATAATACAGCACTTCAGTTTGCAAATGATAATAATTGCTATTATCATTTCAATAGGCAAAGTAATATCTTATTCAACTTAATTAATTTCACCCACATATAGTAGCCGACACAATTACTTAAGTGCTGTAAATTAAAAATACTCTCGCCCACCACGGTGTTGTGATAAGATAAGATTAGCGGTGTAAGAAAATATGGGTTGTGTAGTACATCATAATATTTTATTTCATGATGCTGTGTCCATATTAGTGTGTATTGATATTTTTAGGACCTGGTGGAGATTCACTTTTTTTTTGTTTTTTTTTTGTTTATTACACTCTTTTCTCTTTTACATCAATATTTTTTTTAATGGACCCAAAGTACCGCATCCCTATCAATGGCATTTCCCCCTTTAGTCTTATGCCTACTTCGTTGTCATACTACCTTATTAATGTATTGAGACAACAATACATTAATACAACCTTAAAACAATTGAGACTTTTGTTTATCCTCTCCGAATGCGCCACACAATAACATAGAGTTACGGGGATAATTGATTACCAGTGGTTCACAGATAATACTGATCCCATGCAAATAGGGAATTAGTCCACAGTTGTTTTCTTGTATATTCATGAGCTGTAATTCATACCATTACTGTAACTTTTGCTGTTCTTGATAGACAAAATAGTCAATTTTCTTTTAATATTTTTAATATATATTTATATATATATATATATATATATATATATATATATATATATATATATATATATATATATATTCATATCTCGATGAAGTAATAACTAAAGTAATAACTAGTATTATTTTGTTAAAATGTGACAAAACATCAGATTAGCTGAATGTTTTTTTATTAACTTTCTGATGTTGGGTTTTATATACATGTGTCTTTGTAATTCCAGGAAGAATTTGGTTAATATATATTTTTAAAAAATCACATTGTGTTTATAAAGAAAATACAAACACTCAGGAAGGTTATCTTGACTAAGGTTCTCATAATTAATGCACCCAAGTGTTAATTCAGGTTCTACATACAGAATAGTTAGATCTCATTTAGGTCAGAACAGTAAAATATGATCATAATATCTGAAGAGATATTGAAATGTAAGTTGTTCTGCACATGTGCAAATGACAAACTGATAAAAAAAATAGTTAAAATCGCACGTGTTTTTCTTAGGACATGTCAAGTTGTTGATGTAAGTCGCACTCTGAGTGAAACATTATAGGTGTAATCATTATCATAATGTAATTTGACTCTTTTCATTGCTATTATTTTAACGGTCTGGCCCTTTTTAGATCACATATGTGGCCCCTGAATGAACGTACAAACCTTAACCCTTTGTCTCTATTAAGATCTGTCATCTTTTACACAAGTATTGGCGTTCTGAAGCACAGCAGTGGGATGAATAGCACTGATGCTTCCAAATGGAAAAGATGCAATAACAGTGCACATACTGCCATCTGCAATCCTCTACTCCTGAGCGGGTTATTAAAGCCATCAAATATATTGTATTTGCTACTTATATCCCATTAAACTCTCGTCACAGTTACAGTGAGAGACAATTGTTTAATCATGTGTCAATCAAGGCAGTCAGGTGAAAATGGGGCAAACAGAACTCGAGCTTGAAAAAAAAAAAGTCATTCCCTGTTGTGTTTGCAGGGTTTTCATTTTATTCACGTAACCCAGTTTTTGCAATTATTAAAATCAGGTGGAATACGTTTGCTAATTTGACTTCCATATGCACATGCCTTCACAGTTAAAAGCTCCAACATCAAATGAGCGCACATACATATGTACAGTATGTCTGGAAATGTATGGAAATAAAGTAGAAAGTGGTAATTCTTGGGTGAGTGAAAAAATATGCAGAACTGTACACCTGCACTTTGCACCAGGTGTTGATTCTTATTGGAAAAATGATTTGTGGATACAAGGATGAAGCACATGTTATATTATATATACCCAAATAGTTGTAGCTATTAGGGCTGCACGATATTAGAAAAAACTGACACTACATTATATATTGTGATATGAAAAAACATATATAACAGCTGTGTGGTGCTGATGCAAGTAGTCAAAAGCATTAGTGGTCGACACTGAACATGTTTCAGTATCATTCTTCTTGTAGCTGAAATAATTAAAGGCATTGTTTATTTTATTGTTATTAATGGTTCTATTTAAAAGACGTATTCAGAGAATGTCTAATTTTGCCACTATTTTGTGCCAATCTCAAGTTTCTACAACAACTAGTTCTTGAATTAAAGCCAATAATGTGGATTTAACCTTTCTCCTAAATGCTACCTTGACCTTTGACCTTTTGCAATATTGATAATTTCATTATATATATATATATATATATATATATATATATATATATATATATATATATATATATATATATATATATATATATATAATATATAATATATCTTCTGTTTCTGTTTTTGTGTAAAGCACCTTGAGTTGTCCTGTACATGAAATGTGCTATACAAATAAATTTGCCTTGCCTTGCAGTATTGATTACATTATACTGTGATATGTCTATGCTTGACACAAACAGTGTAACAGAAATTTTGCGACATGTCACCTTTGACCTCCAGAGATCTCAAAAACTATTGGTCATAAGTGATTACACCAATTATGAGAAGAATTGTATAAATCTACATTCCGCATCGTTTGCTACCAATCCATTCTTGAGTTATAACTTATAATGTGATTTTGACCTTTTAGTTAATTGTGACCTTGACCTTTGACCTTGACTCAAATGGATCATTGCATCTAATGCACATTAGCTATATGTATATGCCCATGTAATTTCATGGTGATATGTCAAGTATTCATTGAGTTATAATGGGTGATTTTCTCTTGTTGGTCGCTCATTTTTCAGTCTTGTTACCAGTGACTCACTAACTGCTTCAGACTGATTGTGATGTGCTCAGTGTGTGTCAGGTTAGATTGAAATTAGATGAGAAAATGTTGAGCTGTAACAATCTAGACTTTTATTGTCTCGTTTTGTGGTTTCCGGTCTGTCTGGGCTTTTATTTTATTTTGTGTCTCGTATTGCTTCCTGCCACGGGTGTTTGTCACGCCTCCTTTTTCATTCACCTAATGTGTCTCACTGTTTAGTTCCCTATTTAACCCCCTCCTGTTTCTTTGTCTAATCGCAAATTTGTTTTGTCTTTGCACATCAAATGAGCGGTTTACTTTACATCTTGGTCTCTCTGGTTTTCTGTCTGCTTTTGTACTTTGCCTCCTCCCTATTGGGGCTGTAGTGGAATCATGGGAGCGTTTCTGGGTTTTTCCCTGTCTGTCTTTGCTGGTTTACTGGTTCTGACCCTGATCTGTTTTTTGACCTCGTCTATGCCCTGTTCCATAGTTGTTGCCTCTATTAACCCTTTCCTGGTGACACCTGTCGAAGCAAATTGTCCACATTATTTTAATAAAGCTGTTCAAATTGTATTCTGGTCTGTGAGTTTTGCATGTGCATCCCGTTTGTCTCTGGTTCTGTATCATCAGCTCATTCATCTCCTACATTGCAGGACCTACCATGTGACTATTGCGCACACGTACATTGCGATGTCGATGCTCAAACAATATATTGTGCAGCTCTAGTAGGTGGTGTTTGTGAGTACATCATCTGAGTTTCTTTTCCTGTTCAAATGCCTTCAAGCAACAATCTACCCATGTCCTCTTCCTACATGCCCATCATTGTTGCTGTCACTCCTCTAGTTGCCCGTCACTTGCATTTTGTGTTTCTAAGCTGCTAATTTATTCATCTTTTTTTTTTTTTTTTTTAAGCTAGGCATACTGCATTTAATTTGGGATGAAGGAACTGGAGCAAGAGACAAAATGTTCCCATATTATGGTTACATAAAGCAGCAACTTTTTTGTATAATATATGTATGAAGATTAGATGCCTTGTGGCTTCGGAGGCGTTTATCAGCAGTTTTGCAAAAAAAGAAAAAAGGTTGTCTACTGTAAATTGCAACGCCTAAGATTACAGGGGAAAAAAACACTGCAGTGCTCATTATACATAGTCTCCTTCCATGTCCTTTTTTTCCCCCCTCACATTATTTGTTTAATATTTCATTGTGAGTTTATAGTAAGACAGAGTGTCTCTAAACATGTCATTGTTGGTCTGCTGACATCAACTATTGGGCGCGGTTTGATCATTAATCTTAGTGGTACACTGATTTTTTGTTATGCTCACAGTATATCGATCAAAGTCCGAGTGTGTGTGTGTGTGTGTTGTATTTGGGTCATCAGTGTTGGACGTTTGGGTGTGTAACTCTTGTGAATGTCATAATTTTAATGCAGGGTTTTAAGATTTAAGGAAGCTCTATAACCTTGAAGTTGTACGTAGTCATAGGAAACAGACTTTACGACTTCTTTGGCTCTTGTGATGTGACAAAAATAATAATAGATTCAAAGAGTTATTTTCTCACCTTAAAACACCATGATACAAACAACACAAGTTTTCCTGAGAAATACATTTCAAATATATTTTAGGATTTTTTTGTGTACCTTCCTTCAAACTATTATTATTAATAAGAATAAGAACATGTGGTGCCAGATTTAGCAAACCCCACTCCTTCCATGTATTGTAGCTTATTTGGGAATCGATCCAACTAACGTCATCATGTCTATATGGCAGCATATAAACTGCCTCTATATACTGTATGTCCCAAGTCTGCAGTATATTGGCCATAAGTAAATGGGAGAAAAAAAATATAAAAAAAAAAATCTGAACTTTGACATACCTTTCTCAAAATATAATGAAATCTATTTTGGGTCAGTGGCAGTCTATAAACCACATTTGGTATGAATTCAACCAATAGTTTTGCTGCTAACCTCCTAAGACCTGAACTCTGGCATGGCATGCATTTTTAATTTGTCTTTGCTATTTTGGGTGCTTGGGATCTGGTGGGTTTAAAAACAAAGAATTATCAGGAGTGCTGATCTGAAATAGTGACACCAGGCCCTCGTAGAACAAAATGTGGTATTGTGGTCAAGACAACAGAAAATGTGAAGTCACATATGTGGACGCCAGGTCCTAGGAGGTAAAACATACATATATAAAATGTTGCTCATTGTAAGTAAATGTAAAAATATAGTCCAGTATTTCATTAAAATTGAAATGAAGCTGTATACAACAGCAAAGCTTAGCCTACAAACAGTTTGTTGCTTTTATCAAAAGAATACAAAGAAATTGTGAATTTCCAGAGCATATAACTCTGCACTCGGCAATCGACTATTTTGGACGTCCTCCTAAAGACGGCTTCTGCATCCAGAAAGATCCTGGCTTAAGATAAGTAACTCTGGACACACTATCAGATGACATGACTCATGACACTATCAAAGTGCACTGCCCTGTTACCACATCAGTGGATTAAAAGACACAAACTAAGCCACAGTTATGGACCCAAAGTATGTACGTGCACCCCTCCTATTTATCGTACATCTATTGTTATGGAGGTAAAACTGCCCAGTTTATTGTGATATTAATTTCAAGTGATATCGTCCAACCCTAAAGTATAGATTGTGGTCGTCATGAAATAGGAACAGAGAGAAAAACTAAACATTATGAATATTACAAACCTGAAATGGCACCACAAATGATTATTATTAATAATAATAATAATAATAATTACCCCCCCCCCCCAAAAAAAAAACAAAACACCACAGAATGGTTTGTGATCATGCACCCCAGTGTGACAGTGTCTCAAATATTTATTGCTCACCCCCCTACAAACTGCATCAGTAAAGCTTAAGATTTTCCTACACAATCCCTAGACACCCTGTGAGGCTGATGCAGCACCTGTCACCAGGATGAAATGTACGTACGTTACTTTGATGGGGGAGATGTCAGTGAGGTAGTGTAGCTCTGCATTTAACCATTCAAAAGAAGGTACCACTTACACATCCACACAGAAATGATGCACTGGCTCAGCACATACTGTGTGTGTATATATATATATATATATATACACTAATTTATCAACCTTCATCATCCCATTTCCTTTAATAATCACTTAGACTAGAGCTCACACATTACTGGCTGTATGATTTCTGCTTTGCTGTCACTTTGTCTTGCGTGTAAATGTCAGTTCAGCTCCAGGATTATTTCTTATTTTTCAGCAGCCAACAATTTCAGTAACTTGCTGCGATATTTCCATGCTGACATCGAAAACCTGTGTTAAGTGTTAATGTATGTTGTGTTATATATAGACTGTCAACCACTTTAAAATGAGATTTAAAGGTACAGCCAAATTTTGAAAGATTACGTATCTTGGTGACAGATATATATATATATATATATATATATATATATATATATATATATATATATATATTATACAAATTGGATATGGAGTCTGAATTTAATTGATTTGAACACAATGTAAACTGAATCATTTGCATCAGTATTAAATGGAATTTTGATTTGTTGTTTTGTTTTTCCCTTTCATGCACAAAAAATTTGGTGCGAAATCTATGTGGAAAATATGAGCTTCCTTTTGCAGCTAATTACTTGTAGTTAACAGCACAAAACTATTCATGCTTTTGAGGAAAACTAACCTCACTTTTCTTATAATTCACCACACATCTCACATCTGGCAAAATCTGATCAGTGATTGATAATTGCAGATGTTAATCACATGTTTAACCCCTTCCTGCCTGGGATCAGACAAACATCTGCATCAAAAAGCAGCTTTTCTGTAATGTGTAACCTCAGAGAAGGAGTGAACACAGAAGTCTCATGTCCTCTCAAACTGCTTAAATTACATTGTTAAAGATAATTATAGATTTATTTATTTTTTCAGTAAAGCTAAAAAATTAAAATAAAAAGTCTGAAATGCTGTTGCTATAAATCAATAAACCTGCTTATACTGTATTAGACAATTTACTTAAAGTAGTTTTAAGTTAAAGGAAGAAGATATAACAAACTATATGATTATTTCTCATTTTTTATGTTTTAACCCAAAATAACCATGTGTACTTTTAATCAAAACAACCATATGGAAACACACCAAGACTGAGGAACATTCAGAAGATTTTTAAATTTTTTTTTACATGAATTAGTCAGGAAACATTTATTTTAACGAGTGAAGACAGAATGGACCTTTCATTGTAAAAAGTGCTTCAAACATAATAAGTCAGTGTTTGGTCCAAAATGATCTATAGCAGGGGTGTCAAACTCATTTTAGTTCAGGGGCCACATTAAACTACATTTGATCTGAAGTGAGCCGGACCAGTAAAATAATAACATAATAATGAAGAAAAATGGTTTAGAGCAAAAAGAGTAAAATTACAAGATCAAAATGTTTTACTTTCAAACAATATGAATAACATGAACAAACTAAAAAAAAACGTGTAATTTTAACACTGTTCTGCCTCAGTTTATAATTTCCACATGTACTTTATAACGTACAGGTTACTTTGGAGCAAAAAAAATAAAAATATTTAGTAATAGGCAGAATCTTGGTAAAATTGCACTCACTTCTCCTAAGATATTTATTATTTATTCCGGTTATTTACAGTTTTAGCGAAATTAGTTAGTTTTAGTGTAAATACATATAACATTTACATCTACAAAGACAAATATTTGCAGTTGCCATTATTTATAGGTGATTATGATAGTATTTTAATGCTCTTTTAATTGGTCTGAATGCAGAACTTCTACTGAAAGGACTGTTAAATATGTTAGTGTCATTTTTCTATTACACAAATTCATCCTCGAGGCTAGACTGGACCATTTGGTGGGTCCGGATTGGCCCCTGAGTCGCATGTTTGACACCTGTGGTCTATAGTATGAGTATAGTAAGTGGAAAAGGAACTTGCACTTACTGCATATAGCACCTTTCTACCTTAATGATACTCAAAGTGCTTTTCACCACATCACATTTACACATTTGGACATACAAGCTTTCACACATTCACACACCAGTCAAACAGTCACTGAGAGCAACTTTAAGTTCAGTGTCTTCCTCAAGGACACTTTCACTGACACATTTGACAATTGATTATTTTTCCTCTGACAATGACATGTTTTTTTCTGTAACCTTGATGACCCAGTCCATGACCTTCCCTTATACATGAAGTGTGGTTTTGTATGTCATTGAATGCGTACATTTTATTAGTAGCTGGAGTGTTTTTGTTGTATTTCTTCTGCCGTGACGAGACTGATTCAAATGCTATAGGAGGAAAGAGCATGTTGGAGTTCGACTTCCAATCCAGCATCGCCAGCAGTGACACGTGTCACACAATCAGTCAAAGAACAATTCACACCCACATGTCAACAGTGTCACATCAGTGCACATTTTCACTATTCAAACATGATGCAGGATGTCTGGAGGGGGTAACTATTGAGTCTGCTTCAGGTCTGTGTACAGATGTGCAAACAAAAGGAAAAAGAAAAAACACAAAAAAAACAACAAGTGCTGTGAGGGACAACAAACCGTGGCCGTTACACATATTTCACCCATTATAAGTAAAGGAGAATATTTTAAATATTCATAAGAAATTTGAAAAGAACATCTATTCTCTGTCAGTGTTAATCTATAAACCACATTTAATATGAATTCACCAAATAGTTTTGGTGTGACAGACATAAAATTTCACCTATTATAAGTAAATGGGGAAAATATTTTTTGAAAATTCATTTAAAAAAAAAGTATGTTCAACTTACATTTCCAAAATGTAGTGTGATCTATTCTGAGTCACTGGCAATCAAAGAACTATATTTGATAAGAATCCAACCAATAGTCATACTGTGGTAATAAACAAACCAAACCAAACCAAAAACAACACCCCTTGCCTCCCCTTCAGGAGTAAAAATGACTGTCTTTAAATATAGCTTGTGAGTGGCAGATAGTATTTCTTCAGTGTTCACTGGAGTGGTCAAGAAAGCATAGCATTAAGTGAGAACTGTACATCAATGCCTACAGACTGTGGCCGTGCCACCACTCATGGCTTAAAGCCTGAGTGTGAAAGGGAACAAATCTCACTGAGGCAAATTCACTCTATTCACTGTAACCAAAGTCAAAGACGGAATAATATTGAGCTGTGAAGAAGCATTCTTTTCTTTTCAATTCAAGGCTGTAGGTCATTATAATTGATGGACTGTTCAGGTCTCTTTTTTTTCTATCTAATATATCACGGTGAAATGTGCTAGAAAGTCCCCCACAGACTACAAAACCCAATGTGCTTCATCTAGAGGCTTTGGACAAGTCGGATCAGTTGAAACATTTGTAAACAAGTTCACAAAGAACAAAATAGACAAAGTCATGAGTAATACAAGTCTTGAGAATGTCCATATCCGCTGTTCGCACTCTAGTGTCGCCAATTCTTGACGGATCATTTTGAAATTTGGTGTCTACAAGGAGACAGGTACAATGATGAAACAGATCAGATTTCAGCTGAATTGACTGACAACTTCCAGTCTGACACCATATTGAATTTGTGTGTGCGTGCACATTTCTGCTTTTCACACTCCAGCATTGCCAATTCCTGACAGATCATTCTGAAATTCGGTGTGTACAAGGACACTGATACAGGGATGAAAGGGTCCAAATTTCAGCAGAATCAAGTCAGTACTTTTGGTCTGATGCCATATTGAAGATTTGCGTCAAGGTCACTACAGAGACTGGTCGTTTTCAACATGTTGTCTACATCTGGGAAACTGATAATAATATATTGGTGATTTAACAAGGTAATGCGTGATAATGATGTATTTGTGATATGATTCACAAAGTTACCCTGCTGCACATGGCCTTCTACTGTAGTTTCTTTGTTTGTTGGAAACATTACTCAAAAAGTTATGGACGGATTTTCAGGAAATGTTGATACTGGCACAAGGAGCAAATGATAGGAGGGCGAGCTGGTCTGCCTAGTTGTTTCTCATTCTATCGAAGCAACATATGTACTTTGTGTGTGTGTGTGTAAGTGTGTGTGTGTATATATATATATATATATATATATATATATATATATATATATATATATATATATAATTTATTTTTTTATTTTACCAGTTAAGATAATTTGAGAACAGCTTCTCATTTACAATGACCTCGCTAGATGCCCCAACAGCCAAACCAAAAGACAAAGCACAACGAAAAAAGAAACGGATGCAACAATGCAGATGAATCCATTACACACAGCCAATGATTTAAAAAAAAAAAAAACTATAAAGTTAAAAATAACATGAGCGACTAGAAAAGATTATGTGGAGAAAGCACAGGGGGAGTCAACACGTGCAACTATCAACTAGGGAATGTTGTAGTTTCTGTTCAAATGTACGGAGTAATGGGAAGGCTGAAATTTTAAAGGACTTTTGAAGGGAGTTCCAATTCTTTGCAGCAGCAAAATGAAAGGAATTGTGGCCGAAGACAGTACAGGCTTTTGGAAGAGCTAGAGTAATGAAATCAGTGGACCTCAGGTAGTAGTTAGTGTGGGAGGGGTGCAGAAGGTTACAGAGGTATTGAGGTGTTTTTCTTAAAAGAATCTTATAGATAAAAGAAAACCAATGATGTAGATGCCTGGTATGAAGGGAAGGCCAGCCTATCGGTTTATACAAGTCACAATGGTGGGTGAAAAAAGGTGCTCCAGTGGCAAAACAGGTGGCTGAATGGTGGAGAAATACAACATTTCTATATGCATTCCTTGAATCCAAAAATATGACTGCAGTACTTTTAGCACCAGGGTCATCACATGTATCGAAATAAAAGTCCAGTGGGACCATTTTACACTTAGGGTTTAAGGGTTAATCGAACTGCAGTTAGAGATGACCATGTATGTGGTAAATCCTTATAACCAAACCAACACCTGGACACTGTTTATTTCGTTTCAGTGCCAATAATGTACAGAGGAGGTAGCGGTTCTTTTCCAAATCCACTACTTAACATAAACACCCTGGGCGCTACTAAGGGAGCGGGTAAATGTAACAAATGTATGGGGTCCAGTGGCGACAGGTTGGAATTTGTGAAAATTTTGAATATCGGATGCAAATTTAATTTTATTGGCAGACAGACCAGAGTGTGTACTCTGACCTGACAGATTAAGAAGGTATCCAATTTTTGTAGGGTCCAAAACAATTATGGTTTCATTGGGTCTGTAATTAATAGTGACGCCCCTGCAAACACTTGACATATTTCAAAAAGTACAAATATAAAGAGTTTTGTGTGCCAGCTTTAACATTAACATCATTAGCATTCTACAATGCTCAAAATCTATACTGAGTTGCTTCTATTTCAATACATCAGTCTTTGAGTCACAAGAAAAGTAAAGACCCTCTGGCTATAGCCTTCACTCATTATTGCTAAATTCAAAGGGATATAATATTGGGAAAATTGCCAGTTGACCTGATTACCTGGTCATTTTTTTTCACCTGCTGGTTGCTGCATTTGGATTGAAAGTCTTTCGGTAGTTTTTCATACCAGGGTTCTGTTCAGATTTTAGGACTTATAGCAGTAGAAGTGTGTGGGCGCTGATTGACAGGTGTGAATGACAGCTCGATTGCCTGCTGTTCCCCTCAGCTCTTTTTGAATGCTTTGGAGCTTCACAGTACTAAAGCAGTCCTTATAATGAAGTCAAAGGTTAAAATATAGCTTAATTAACTTGTACTCTGTTATTGTTACCGAGTTGATCAAATCCTGTCGGCACCAGATGATGCACACTCCATTTTTTTCCCCCACCATCCCTTAAGCAGTTCCATTGACTCTCTGTTGGAGGAATATGGACTTAAATGTATAAACCCTTTAAACCAGAGCTTTCAAACTCATTTTAGTTTTGGGTCCACATTAAGGCAAATTTTATCTGAAGGGTTATAATAACAAAAAATTACAATTATGTGAAGACAATATGTACATCGCCCAACTATACTTTAAAACATTGTGAATAACTTGAATAAACTGAGATTTCTTAAGAAAACTAAGGGCAGTTTAAACAATATTATGTCTTAGTCTATGCAAATTACAACTACAGATTTCAATGGATCTACAAATACAGGAAACCTTTAATAACAGGCAGAACATTGGTACACTTCCACTTCAGATATCTCTAAAGGTTGATTTCCTGGTTATGTTTGTATTTTTGTGTAAATACAGTCAAATGACATGAAAATGTATTCATTTAGAGAGAGAAAAATTTAGAACTTTGAATATATATAAGTTGTTATGATATGGTAAATGGACCTTACTTATATAGTGCAGTGGGTGCCCAAAGTGCTTTACAATTCCTCACATTCACCCATTCACATACACACATACACCAGGCTGCTGTCGATACACTGGCACTGCTTGACCTACTGGGAGCAGCTTAGGACTCAGTGTTTTGCCCAAGGACAACCAGAGGCAGGATGCAAACTGCCAACCCCTCGATCATTGGCCGACCTGTTCTACCACCTGAGCCACAGCCACACTATAATATTTTTCTGATCTGGCCCACTTGAAATTAAATTGGCCTGTATGTGGAACCTGAGCTTAAATGATTAATATCTTCAGTATCATTTTTGGATTTCACAAATTCAACCCCCTGCGCTGGGCTGGTACCTTTGGGGGCCTGCAACTCGCATGAAAATGAAAGTAAAACTTAACTTTGGACATTCAACTCCGGGTTTCTATGCATCTCTTGCACTGCGTATCATGAAACATTTTCCACAACTTTTAACCTATATCCTATTCTTTGGGCTCCTCTCCTCCCCCTAACACCCCCCTTTATGGCAACCCAGCTCTTCTGTCCCATACTAAATAAAATAAAATGATTAGGCTTCCTGGTGTGTCCACACATACTGTGCAATATTTCTTTTAAAAAACTCTGTTATTTTTTTCTAATTCAAGTGACTAGTGCAGTTTTGCATGATATACCAATTTTGTAACGCCCCCAAAAAACACCTCTTTCCAGCTCAAAGATGAGAATTTGATAGAAATTGCCATTTTTCCATTAGGCACATTTTCATACCCGAGTTATGTTGACGCAATTTGAGGGTAAATGGAAAAGTGACAAGAGAGAGCTGCTTGAGTTTTTGTCATGACCTTCACATGTTAAAGTACAGTTAGCAACACAATGAATTCAGTTTAATACCCAGATTTAGACAATAACAAGTTCCTTCCAGCCATGTCCTCAGTAAGGAGGTTCAGAATGCTACAGGTACTGATCTTAGATGAGGTTTATAGAAGTAGAATTGGAGGAATTAAATTAAAATCATTCCCTCTTTCATATGACCCTTTAAGGGCAATAATGGTCATGATGTCCAGGCATGTATCATTGGAGATCTGTGTGAAGTGGATGAAGATAAGTGAATAATCATATTTTCCACAACAACGTGATGATATTAATTCTCAGATCACCCAGACAGCATGACACACAGTAATGAGCTGTGTTCACAACATACTGGCACGCATATTCTGACCACTAATAGGTAGAATGAAGTGCACATTATGTTAAATATAGTTGCACTGATTAAGCTGTGTTTCTCAACCTCCATGATATAATATATTTCATAATGTATTATCGTCAATCCCTTGATCTTTTATCTAACATAAGGTCACATTTGTGCAATTAGCAAATTATTGGCTTCTGCTCTGCTGGAGTGTAGACCACTATTTATACACATTATATATGGAAATAGTTGAGGAGACAAAGGTAAGAGGAAAGGACTAGGCTATATATGGTTGTGATTTATTTTCAAATAAGTATGAGAACTCATAGAAACCACCATTTAAGTCTTAGTGTGTTGTTGCAGGACATAACAAGACTATATTATTTAAGTTTATTTGGAAAACCAAGTTCCTTAACCATAACTGAGCCAAATTCAGCTACAATAGACAAAGGGAGGGTACACCTTGTATGAGACACCAGCTCATCTCAGGGCTGAACTCTCACTCTCACATTCATACCTATGGGCTAGTTAGATTGGTAAAAAACAAAGTCCAAGAAGTATATACATGGTGATTTGAAATGAATGAGCTGACTTCATTACACATATTTTAATAAGGAAAAGCAAGAGAAAACTCCTTCTACTCACACTCAACCTTTATTTCCTGTCTTACATGTGTTCAATGTGTCCAACACCTGCAGCACGAACAACATCAATGCGATAAGAGATTTCCTCCCAGACACATATCAGAATATCAAGATCCACTGAGTTGATCGCTGTTGTTATTCGATGTGTAAGGTCATCGAGGTTAGCCATTCAAAACTGAGAACACTCCTCTTTCAACTGAAGCAATGCATCATGAAATGAGTTCATTCTTTTTGAAAAACCCTGTGTATAAAACTAGTATTTTGCTGTTGGAAGTGATGGCTCGGGGTATTACCCTGAACGCCCCCAATGATCAGCTCGTTATCAAGCTCTGCTGAACCCTGAAAATGATCCACTGCTTTGAATCAGGTCTGTTGGAGCAGGGTGACATCTAAAACATGCAGGACAGTGGACCCTGAGGACCAGGGTTGAAGACCTCCGCTGTAAGTAATATAATGTAAGATACAATAGTACCATTAATTCATGGTACCGAACAAACCATGTACCCTCACTGTTCACGCAGTGGGGGACCTTACAGACTCTGGAGACCACATTGGATTTGGGATTGTTGCTTCACTGTAACTGCTGCTGTACATTTACATGTATTTAGAGAAATGTAATTATTGGCTTACTGTGACTAAAATCAAAGTTTAAGTGTAATTGAATGTGTATATATATATATATATATATATATATATATATATATATATATATATATACATATATATATGAGTGTATTCAAGTATAATTAAATTGAGCTGGAGTTTGAGAAGTCTGAGTAACCAAGTCAGATAATTTGATTGTAATCCAATTTCTCCATGTATTTAAAAACCACCCAACCTTAGCTTGATTAAGACTGGCATGGACACGCCCCCTTCAGGAAGTGAACAGAGTCACCATGACAATATGTACATTCCTGGAATAAATCAATGTACATTATGTACAAAACCTACTGAGCTGCTGCATGGTTGTCGTCCATACCTTCTCTCATTGTCGTCCTCCTACTACTACGTCTGTTTCAAAAGTGCCTCTTTTGTTTAGTTATTATTATTCTTCTATGGTGCTAACCAGAAGCATGGTAATGCAAAAGGGGATGTAAACAAAAACAAACAAACTTGAAAGGCTATTTAAAACGGAATATATTTGGAAATTGCCAAAAACAGTCACTTGGCCCAGAAGGGTTACACTAATGGTATACACATAGACTTGTGGACATTAATATTCACATATATGATACAGTGTGTATAATAGTAGAAAATCTGATCTTTATTTTTTTTCTGGATAAGCACCCCCCCCCCCCCCTTGAATTTGGCTTGCATGATGCCCCTGTTCATGGTGTGCTTACATTTACTCCATCCTTCTATTTTCAGCTGCATGCTTTTCCCAGGCGGCAGCATCTCCCTCTCAACACCTTCCAACATATCATAGTGGATGTAGAGGTCTTCCCAGGCCAGATTTGATGTGCACTTCCTGCTGCATGTTCTGAATGTGACACATTAACTCCTCCCAGAAACATCTCCATATTGTTTCCAGGTGACATCTTTATCTGATGAACAGGCCACCACAGCTGAAGCCTTCAATGTTAATGAGCTGCGGTACTTTTATCACTCTGACATGGCCCTAATCCAACTGTCATTCCTACATTCAATCTACAGGCTCAGGAAAAGTGACTAGATCAACCTTGTTTTCTTAAATTTTTTGTTCATTTTAATGTCTAGCACAACTAAAGGTACATTTGTTTGGACAAGTATAATAACAAAAATTGCTCATGTTTGTGTTTAATTTAAGAGCTGATATCTACCCATTTTCCATGTGTTCTTGACAGTCACTAATCTAAGTCCGTTCTTGACATTAATACTTAATATAATAATGATCATACTAACAAAAACAGTGCTTTAAGGCATTTCACATTTTCTTTTCTGTCAGTTTTAGTCACATGATACACGCAGGAGTTAGTACTTGATTGCGTAGCCATTGACTTTGATGGGTTTCTTTTCCCCACAAATGTCTGTTCATTCTATGATATATTCAGTTTAAAATACCTTGTTTTCTTACTTTTTCTCTTTCTGTTATTATTATAACTTTAATCTGAACTTTTATGAACATCTACATGATCAGCAAATGAAGCATGGGAAAATACCTGATTTCCATTGAAAAAAATAAAATACACAGCTTAGAATGAAGAGTAAAAGGTGAAAAGGTATCACTTAATAAATGTTAAATACAGAGAAAAATCCATTTTAGAAATTACACAAAAGTAACACTTGGTCTTTATGGGTTAATATAGAGAGAGCGGATGCTTAATGTGTAATTTATGCACCGACCCAAGCCACGTTCTTTTCTTACACAGTAAAACTATAAAGCCATGTTGATCTGGTGGCCATGGCTCAGTTGATAGAGCGGGTTGTCCATTAACCGAAGGGTTGGCACTTCGATTCCCACTCTGTCCTAGTCAGTCTGTTGTGTCCTTGGGCAAGACACTTCACCCTCCTTGCTTAGTGTCACTCACACTGGTGTATGAATGTGTACGTTGTGGTCAGAGGGGCCGTAGGCGTGGAATGGCAGCCACGTTTCTGTCAGTCTGCCCCAGGGCAACTGTGGCTACATATGTAGTTTATCACCACCAGAGGGAGCATGTGAGAGTGAATGAATAATGGAACTCTAATGTAAAGCCCTTTGGATGCTTTAAAACGCGCTATAGGAATCTGATCCATTATTATCTAATAATGTATTTGTTCATTTTATTTTTAAGCAAGACATGTTTTAACAAGACAGGTTTGTCATGTGACGCATAAAGGTCTTAACATCACAAATACATATTCCGATTATGTTTCAGTTCCTCAAAATCTTTGCTTGACTACCTTGTTTGACTTTAGTCCTACCTATCCAGTGATGGTGGAAGTGCTTTACGGACTATGCCAGCTGGTCCCTGGTACAGCACAGCACAGCACAGCACAGCACAGCACAGCACAGCACAGCACAGCACAGCACAGCACAGCACAGCACAGCACAGCACAGCACAGCGTCCAAGTGTGTCTGGGGACCGTCCTTGGAAGTTCTCTTTACTGTGCTGGAATATTAACTATATTTATGTATCCCTCCTCATCCATTACAAAGGAATATGATATTGCTGTGGCTTTGCTCTTTATAATGTGATTGTAAGTTATTGCAATGGTAATATTAATTACACTCTGAAAAGTAACTTGAGGGACCTATTATCATGAGTTGATTAAATGTATAGTTGTAAGATTAAAAAAAAGCCCAATTTAACGATTTAGATGAACTTCTCCAACTGCAAATGTTGTTGCAAATTG
Organism: Siphamia tubifer; assembly: GCA_020466265.1. Taxonomy (NCBI): domain Eukaryota; kingdom Metazoa; phylum Chordata; class Actinopteri; order Kurtiformes; family Apogonidae; genus Siphamia; species Siphamia tubifer. The sequence continues at coordinate 14,148,569 of CM035788.1, forward strand.
TGCATAATTATGTTTCTAATTACATTATGTTCATTTCATTTGAACTCAAATGTGTACATCTACTGATTTAGCAAATAATTATGATGATAAATTAATGAAATATGCTTGACTGCTGAATTTCTGGCAATGGTAAGTGCAGGATTTCAACTTCTCTCCTTTTAGAAAATATTTTTTCCCCTCCAAGAAGAATGGTTGTTTTTGTCAGTAGGTTCACACATGTACGCATACACCACACCAAAATTTGCCTTCTGCCTGTAGATCATGAACACATGCATCACATGAGCTGTGAACTCACCATATCAGATGTGTCAGGAGAGAATGTGAGGTTAAGTGCATTGCGCAAGGGCACATCAGCCGCCAGGGAATTGACCCATTGGTCACAAGCCAACTCTCCAGCTCTGCACTCATATGCTGTCATCAAATCAAATCAAACTGGATTAACCGTATGTCGTACCACATCATAACAGAAGTTATCTCGTGACACTTTACATATAGAGCCAGTGGAAACCAGAGTCTATATCCCTATTCTGATGGAATTAGTTTGATCTATGGACTTGTTGCAATTTGTAATAATTACTGAGGTCGTCAGTGATGTTAATCCCATAAGAAGCAGCCATGTCAGTAATTTGGAAAGTAAAAATTTCCCCACAAATGACTTACTATATTTTGCGAAACTCGGATGTCCTGGAATAATGTTAATCCAGTGAGAATAGGCATCCTATGTGATTTAGCCAGAAATGGGTGGGATGTTTTATGTGTTTTGGCAGTGTTTGTTTCCTGGAGGCATTTTCTACATGTTTTGAGTGAATGATGGAGGCTGCACTGGACTGTTTAGAAAACTGTTTAGGATTCCTTCCAGCAAAAACATACTACATAGACTGTCTCTGATAATACGAATGACTTTATGTCCAGATGCTGCAGTGACACCGTTAAGCAGTAGCAGCAGCTACGAACCATCATGTGATCTTGAAGATGAATTTTAAGCGACACTGTATTCTCCACTCTGCAACGTCATTTTCACGTCCTCGACCATTGTTGTTTTGTTAATCCAGAAAGGTTTGCACGGCTAATGACCCAAGGCATTTTTATTTTTATTTAGTGTAATTTGGACTTCAATTCGATTTGTTTATCTAAAACCCAAGATCTGACCTGTATGTTGTTTTTCCACCTAGATCCAAACCCGTGAAACAAACAAAAAAAAAGCTTCCACCTGTAAAATCCACCTGTAAATGAGCTGTATTTCCAGGTACCCAACCCAGTGCAGGACTTTAACTATGACATGTGGACAGTTGGACACTGAACAACCTGCTCTACCATCTGACGTGTAGCCGCCCGTTTACCCACTTAGTCACATTATAGTTCAAGTTAATCCATATTGACATGTACTTAGATTTGCTGTGGTGAGAGCAATTGTTGGAACATGTCAAATAATTATTTTTTTTTTCATTAAAAATTAACCGCATGGTGTCCAGCTGAGTGGACGTTTTCTTCAACTCAAAAACTGCAATAACATTGTGTTTTTCATGCCGAAAAAGGAATAAAAAAACACCTGTGAAAAAAAAAAACATGCAAAAAAAGATGAGTAAAGTTCACATAATTCATGCATGAAAGGGTTAAAGTCTCTTTGACATTCCAGTTTCTTCATACACAGTTTGGAGCGATGACTCATCTTTTGTAAAACTCCAGTAATGGAGACTGACACGGGCGTAACATTTGAGCTTCAATAATCTATTGCTCACATCTTATGATTGTTAAAGCATTTATCACCACAGGCTCACACTTGAACTCAACCTCTTTATAGCCGTTTATGTGTTCAACCTTTTGTCATTTCTAAATATAACTACATATTTTAGTTGTTAGACAGTGATTTGTTACAGTCATTGTAAGCTGCTGCTTCTTGTTCTGATGCTCAGATGGAGATTCATTCAAGGTGTAGATGAACATACACCTGTATACTTAAGAATCAATTAATTAAATCAATCAATAGACATATTAAAGCTGTAGTACTTATGGAATGACCTCGCTCTGGCCTTTCGCTCCACGGACTCAGTTGAGACTATTAATGTTCATTTATACTTGCCTTTATGACTGTTTTATTTTAACATTTTCATCTTGAGTGACAGCTCTTGTAACGAAAAGTAATTTTTCCCCTTGGGATCAATAAAGTAATTCTGATTCTGATAAGTTTCAAGATTCACATTTTCAATGTCGTTCCAATATATAGAATAAACAGAAACAAAACACTGTACTCAGGTCCTGGCTGTCAGCAGTGTGTAAGTAAATTAATGATTACAAAAATAATGAAAAAAAAATATAAATAATAAAATAAAGATGCCGGGACTACTTTCATTTTTAGACCAAAACCGGACCACAACTGGAGTCGCAGGACAGTGTCGGGGGTAAGTCACTGTGGGTGCACCAGAATAAAGATGCTGATCCCATACAGATTCATGTGAAAAATAGTGAACTATCCCTTTAAGACACATTAATGCAGTGTAGCGGTCGTGACAGCAGTTTTTCCAAAATATTGCTAAGCCTGGTGGTAGCGTCGCTAATGAAGACCTCTGAATAAATAAAATAAATAAATGAATAATAAAAAGATGACAAGGTATATAAAATTATATTAGTTATGTGTTTCTGTCCAACATTTATTAACAATAATTTTACCAACTGCTAACAAAAATGCACACTCTGAAATACACTATTTGCTTTTAATAATGAATTAATAAATAAGTGTCAATGACAAAATCCTCAAAGTGGGATACGTGAAATAAAGATTTGTCATATTGAGGCTTGATCATGATTTAGTAGAAAATATGCTCAGTAAGTGTAAAGGGTATTATACTTTATTATACAGATATATCCAGAATCAGGCTGGACTCTGACATTACATTATTAACATTCAAGTTAACATTAGGGTTAGTATGACTAGTTGTAATCTGTATAAATGTCAGTAACATCAATAAATAAATTAATATATAAATAAATAATGACACTTAGCCTGGTGGTGGTGGAAACGGGGGAAACACTGTAGATGTATACAAATACAACGACTGAAAACTGTTCATATATTATTTTTACCTGCAGCATGGCATGGTGTGCATGGGAAGTGATAGGTAGACTTAGTACTTTAAGGGTTTTCCATTGTTTTTATAGACTTGCAGATTTTTTTTACCAGTATTGACCTTTGACAAGATGTGACAAATTAAAATAGTTTAGGCCATTATGAGCCAGTATAGATGGAAATATACTTTATTTCAAGCTGCTCCAAGTTTATGCACACCTGAAATCATACTATAACCTTTAAAAAAATTAACCTTTACAGGGACATCTATCTAAGCATGTTTTACTCTGTTTTTTGCAGTGATAATGTTATACTATGCTGTTAAATTCAAGATCTAAAGCCTCTTGTATTGTATTTGTTTGCACAGCACCACTAAGAGGATGAGAGGAACAGCAACAGAACAAGAATTACATAGACTCTTGTACTGCCTGAACTATAATCCTGTGCAAATTCCACTTTTTTTTGAATTAAAGTTATAAATGAGATAAACAGAGAACCAATTCAAGATGATAATTTGCCCCCCCCCCCTTTTTTTTTATATATGTTACCTGGAAATTAAGATGGAGATGTTACATTCCATGGCATATAGCCAATTATAAAACACATTTAAAAAGTAATGAAAAACAACGAAATAGACAGGAATAAAGTGATGTGAAATAATGAGAGAAAAATACTGACAGAACTGGAGAATGAAAGAACTAATTGCAAGATAAAGGTCAAAGCAAGGAAAATAAGTGTTCTAATAATATCAAGAATGCTGCCTTTTAATAAAAATTGTGTGTGTGTGTGTGTGTGTATGTGTACATTTATTAGGGATGGTGAAACTTCTAAAAATCTTGGTCAATCACTGAGCTTTATTAACTGTTTGAAGTCGGTCACCGAGAAAAGAAAACAATTGCTTTGTTGGCTCACGCACAAACACACAACCATTTCCGCACCGTGCTTCAGTCACTTCGCTTTTTAAACACGAGTCACACTGCGAGGTCGAGCGATGTTATGTTAAAAGTTCATTTTAAACCGTCACATATAGAGAAAACATTCGATATTCCAGGGAAGTAGCTGCTAAATATGTGGAAAAAAACCCATAGTGATGTCCACCAGCCTGTGTCAGTACTGCACAAACTCCTTTTGCCGTAGCCCACCCCTCATGTCATTTTAAGTAGATCTGTCTAATGTCATCCACCGTGCTTGTGGGTTGTCATGGTGACAACTTGCTGGCCCAGTTTCTAGCTGCTAGCTCTAGAAGTTCTATCAGCTAACATCACTCGTGTGTGTGTGTGTGTGTGTGTGTGTGTGTGTATATATATATATATATGTATATATATATATATATATATATATATATATATATATATATATATATATATATATATATATATATATATGAATTATATTTTATTACGTTTTCTAGTGTTTCTTTTCTGTATTTTCGAAGACTTTTTGGATATCACTTTTTTGTGTGGATTTTAGTGTATTTTACGTCCTTCACATTTTTTTTTTTTGTTTGTTTCTTAGTGTATTTTTTTGGAAAGATTAAATAGTCGACCGACAAAATATGTATATGTAAATCGTGTTTCACTGTATGATAAGTGTTACACAGAAAGATAGATAAATAAATAAATAAAGATTGATTGATTTACCCCCCCACCCCCCAATGCCCAAACTAAAACCCCAAGGTTCTTCAAAATAAGTCCAAACTGCAACAAATTAATGGTAAAAACTAATAACTGACCCAAAATTTGTCATCACACTTAAGGCAGTGTACCGAACCCTCGTCGTGACCCCCGAGGTTAAATTCGTATTAATGTAATATCACTAAAACAACTCTTGGCATGAACCAAAATGTTAAATTAATGTGGTGTCCAATTAAAACACATGATATTGACACGAACCGTACATACTGCAATAAACTGAATTCTCTTAAAAGAAACTGAGATGAGTTATTTTCATTCTTAGTCTTTGTCTTGTATCTGGAGACTACTTTCAAGTAAATAAAAAAATTAGTTAATATGCTTAATGCATATGAGACTTTTTCAACACTTGCCGTGAAACTGTAATGTATCACCCTGTTATTTGTTTTTGCTCAGCGATCGATACTGGAGGACTGCCAATGCGGGTGTCCAAAAAATAATAACCCCTGTTGTGACCAAGAATCAATCGGGCCAATTATTTACCACTAATACTTAATTATTTCCTTAAATTAGAGACATGGGGGACAAACTCAAGGTTCAAAAGCGATTTTTCTGAAAGTACTTTTCAATGGATGTATGAAAACGCTCAGACACGTATTATTCCTGTCAATGACGCTTCACTGCCAAGGAGAAAATGCCCAAGCAAGTGGATTTAACTGATTATTTTCACAAAATTTACAAAGCTTATGAAGTCTTTTAAAAAATACACAGCATGCAGTGCCTCTCAAGGACAAGTGTTCTTTTTACACTCGCTGGTTCAAGCTTTGTTGTGGTTCAGAAAATGAATATCCTATTCATTCAGTTCTTTGTTTGCTTGTTTTGCGTCTTTGTCAGGAAAAACAAAGAAATAGGTGAGAAGTCTTCTGTCCATGTGTAAGAGAGGCACATCTAATCCTTCCATTTTTAGCGATGTATGCTTATCGCAATTCACAGAACAGGGTTGGCAAACAAAGCCGCAGTCGTATGTCGATGCAAATGAAAGTCATTGGATTGCATGGTTTTCACTGCTGTGCGGTGCCGTGTTGAGGCATTGTGTGTCGTCTGCCTCCAGTGAATCTCCTGAGCCTCAGAGAAAGTGCAATTCACAAGCTGGATGTTCTTGAAATATAACCTGATGTGTAAAGGACGTGCTCAGCATAAGATGGCTCAGATGTTTACACTTTGGTAAGGAGAGGATGATCAAATTTTTTTGCTGTGTTTGAAAATAAACAGTTATTTCATTCTGTAAAAGGAAACTTACTATTGTAGGCTGAATATTAAGAGTAAAAAGAGGGACCTTAGACTTTATTATTATTATTATTATACTGTCTGTCTGGCTGATATATCTGGAAAATATCCTGGATTCTGGATCACTTTGAAATATAACATTGTGGTAAATGGAGAATACATTTCAAACTGATCCAGAATCTCTTCTGGATCTTCACCTAAATCTAATCCATTGGTCGTTGTGGATACCCAAGCTATCCTGAAAGTTTCACCAAAACCCTCCATAAGTTTTTGAGTTGTGTTGTACACAGACAGATAAACACCGGCAAAAACATAACCTCCTTGACAGAGGTAAAAACATAATTAAAAAACAGTTAAAACACTGTTAAAATGCAATAAATATATTGAAAACAGTCTGTTTGTAGCAGCCCCGAGGCTGTTCAAGTGTAAAATGGTTGTTTGATGGTAATATGGTGTTTAAGCAATACACATTACAATAGACAATACAATACACATCATTTGAATAAATATAAATATAACAAATATACAATATATACACAGTGAAAATGAGTGAAGGTTATTACCACTGCATAAAAATGGCATGGCCAGGTACTATTCCTGGAGATAATTTCCTTTACAGGAAATTACTGACTTTACAATATCTGGTCGTCAGCGACAAGGTGATTTTGGTCCTGTATTTACTTGGTAACGGATCAAAACATGTAGTATCACACATCACTATTTTTCACATAACTTAAAATATGTGAGAAAAACAATGTCAGGTCATGGTGAGTGTAAATTCTACTGTAATATAAAAATATCATGTATATCATCTTTGTTTGGATGTGAGCACTTTGCAAAATCACCATTAAGTGCTTTAAGTAACATATATATTTGATATTTATCACCTGTTTACCTTGTAAATGAACAAGTAAATAGCTCTTTTATTGGTTTCTATAATATGATTTGGGAGTGTCTGGATCACATACTATATTAAAAATACATATAAAAACATGTTCACTCTTTCGAGTGTGATGATAACTTCAGTCTGAAAGAATCTAAAAAGCACTTGCAGCACTTTCTTGCTTGGAAAATGCAATGTATGGTAAATTGCCTGGGTTATGCCCAAAAATAACTACATCACAACCTATTCCACAAGTACGATGTTGAAGCCAATTCAATTACAGGCAGGCTTATCCACTGGAGCTGAGTGTAGCTCTTACCCCCCTGTCTGGAGGTGAAGTCCATAGAGAGTTGAGCTCATTTCGGTTGGTACCCTCGAGAGAAAAGGTACCAAAAAGCCTGACACACACTGTCTTTTCAAAGAAACCATGAGAATTTTTACAGATAAACATTTTTCTTCACTAGTGCCACCCATGTTATTGAAGCTTTGCTTTCTTCCTGAGGATACGTGACCTGTATAATAAGGCTTTAAAAAGAACCTGGGAGTTATAGTCGGTATGTAGTTACATGAGTTTGATCATGTCAAAACAAGTATGAATGTGCCAGGTCAGACACTGCACATTTTATCTTTGGAAACATGCAAGTGTATGAGTTGAGGTGCCGAGAAATAAAAAAAAAACCCTTATTACTATTATAATTAAGAAATGCTCATTCCAGCAAGTTAAATGTTAGTACTAGGGCTGCAACGATTAGTCGACATTGTCAACAAAAATCGATAATATAAGTAGTAGACAATGAATCCATTGCCAATTAGTGTCGACTACTGTCACCAAACACGTTTTTCCAACAGAGTGAGGCATTGTACTTATAGTATGGCCCTGTCCCATTTCTCCCCCTAACCCTAAAATTTCCCCTAACCCTAGATTTTGCGCGTTGATGTGTAGGGGTAGGGTGTCCCATTACCTAGGGGAGCAAGTGGGAGTGCGATTTTGCCCTTAAAATCAACCCTCAAAATGTAGTGAGGTTGGTTGCAGACTTCGTTTTGAGGGGAAGATGAAATTACCCATGATGCACTGCGAGCTCAGCGAGCCGACTGATTTCTGACAACAAAAATGGCGGCCGCAGCTGGAGGAACTGGACCGGTAATGTTACCTTGTCAAGCTAGCGGTACTGCTAACGTTAATGTTATAAATCGCCAACTATTGAAGAAAAAATACATCAAAATATTTCAATAAATCAACATACCAGAGACAAGACTGAAAGGCAAAGTAGACGGCGAATGCATTTCTTCTCTGCGCATCCCGAAGGTAAATAAACAGAGCCAACACAACAGGCAACACAGCTGGGACCGCCATTTGTCCTCCGTGTAAATAGTAGTCAGCTGCTGTCAGTCTCGCGGAGGGGTAGTTTCATATTTGGCAGGGTAGACTTGTCAGCGTGTGACGTGAGCACGTTTGTTACGTTCACTTCGCGAGTGGTGTCCCATTTTCAGGGGGAATTATTTCCCCTTGATGAGTGGAATTTACTTTTTAGGGCACTTAAAACCAAGTGGAAGTTTTAAGGGGCAGAAATGGGACGGGGCCTAAATATATATATAGTATAATCTCTGCTCAGAGTTGCTCGTGCGCAGTAGCATCGTCGTCTCTGAGAAGTAACATACAGAAGTGATGGTGTCAGCATCAGGTACCATAACTTCTAAAGTTTGGGAGCATTTTAGCCTGGATGCAGTGAATAAAAAGATTACTGGAGAGGTTTTGCAAAGCAGACCGTGCATATCCTGGCACTACCTCAGTGATGCATGAACATTTAAAGATAAAAGCACATCAGGTAGTTGAATGAAACGGAGTCTGACTCACCTCGGTATGATTCAAGTAACATTCCTGCCAATGCAGTTTTTATGACATACAGTGTACATTTTATAAGCGTATTTTCACTATAAAAGAGAGCTTGAGCAGTATGCCAGACCGTGCCTGACAAACATTTTAAATTAAATGCATGCAGTCCAAAGAAAAGAGGTACCATGCAGCCCTTCCTGCAAAAGACGCAGACGTGCAGACCCAGCACTCTGCCTAATTGGTATTAGATTTTTATTACATTTGTATTTAATGTTTGTATAAATCTACAGTATGTTCAATAAAGCACATATTTTTCCATCTTTGTTGTAATTTGCCACGTGATTTAATCATGCAAAATTTAAGAAAAACATAACTAACCGATTAGTCAACTAATAGTCAGTGAATATTTGACTATTAAAATGGTCGTTAGAATAGAGTTCTAGAATAGAATAGACTTTATTGTCATTGCATACAAATTACAACAAAATTGCCCTTAAGTAGGGCCACTGTGCACCACGAATAATAGTATTTTCCACATTATAAGGTGCACTGTGAATGAATGGTTTATTTTATTTAATTTATTCCATGTATAAAGTGCACTGGAATATAAACTGCATTCAGCGAAACAAAGTCAGTCAGTTCAAACTTTATTAAACATATTTACACTAACTCTCACCTTATACACACACATTAATATAATGGTGAAATACAGTATGTTTTAATCCAGACCGTGAGCGCCGTGTATGACATAAAATCACTTTGAAGTCACTAAGCACAACCAGAATTAATCCATATATTAAAAGCTATAAGGCTTTTAAGTGCGCTGTATAGTCCAGAAAATACAGTCTGACATTTACAAGACACTGTGTGTGATATGGTTCTTTGAGGGGTCAGGCTTGGGTGAAAACTTGAAATGTTAGACACCTCAATTCCAGTTTTACTCAAACTATAAGCAGCAGACCTTGTACGACAGTAGAAGGTCAAAAGCGTAGTATTAGGTTGTTGTAGGTTCCACATGATAGACAGTGGTTGCCAAGTAAGCACTTAAGGTTGAGTTTTTAGCTTAAATTTTGTCATTGTTTTAGATGTATTTAACTTGACAAACCAAAACACTTCATGATTTAGATGACCATTTTTGTCTGTTTCAGTCATAGTCTCATAACCGGGTGCATATTAGCTGCTAAAACAGATGGACACATTCTGTGTCTGTGAACATAGTAAAACATATGCAACTTGGATAAGTAAAGGATGATGGTCATAATGGAAAAACATTAAGTCATTATTTATCACAGGCTGTTAAATATCTTTCCAATTAAAGTATAGTATGCAGTATGCCTACCAGTCTGCTCTCCTAAGTCGACTATTTTTACATGTTATTTAATATTTATCATCCACACACTATGAAAGCTCCCATTCATTAGTGGTTCTCTGTATTTTGTCCATACTCGTAGGTCATAACTTTAGGAGCAGTGAGCAGCTACAGGGATCATCTCCAGATCCAAAGCAGTGGCCAGGAAAGAGGGAGGACAATTGTGTATATATATATATATATATATATATATAACAAAAACATGGAGGAATAAGAATAAAGGCTGTGAAATTATTACATATTTTAAATCAGATTAATCACAGGCTTGCTTCTTTTATTCAAATTCCCCACAAAATCCACAGAAATACAGAAAAAAACAAATAAAACATGATAAAATCCAGATAAATTAATTAAAAAAAGCAATGGCAAATCTAAAACGTATTCAAAAAGTGTTCTAAAATACAGAAAAAAACACCAAAAATTGGACATCAAAACGTATGTTAAAAAAAAAAAAAAAAAAGAATACCGTATTTTCACGACCATATGGCGCACCGTATGAAAAGGCGCAGTCTCAGTTATTTGTGCCATTACTATATTTAACACATACATACGGCGCACCTGATCATAGGACGCTGAAACAAGCATACTAGTTTGCGTTTTTGACTCACCGGGATGTCAAAAGTGAGCGGCACCTCGTCCATGTTTGTGATGTGGCTGGGCTGGATGTGTTTGTCGGAAATCTGTTTGCTGCAGTAGGACCGGAAGATGGCCATCTTTTTTTTATAACCCGCTGGAAGTTGCTGCGCTACTGTAGTCTTTGTCCGGATTGAAAAATGGCACCGTTTCATGAAACGAAAGCACCAAGACGGACCTCCTTGGAAATGTTCAATGTTCATTTCTTCTGCTAGCGTTATTGCTTTTAGTCGAATGGTGACCGTCGAAACACTTCTCCCACTCGTTCGGTGTGCGTTGCTCGGTGATCCACTGCTCGAGTCTTTACTCCAACTCGGGCCACCTGGCCTTATGTCCGCGGAAACTCAGCTGCGTTACCATTCTCATGGCGTACTGCACCATAGGGCACGCCGCACATTTTGAAGAAAATCTAAGACTTTTATGTGCGCCTTATGGTTGTGAAAATACGGTGTATATATATATGCAATTAACATGTGTTCATAACATAAATGTATAAATATATACAATTATAATTCTATATTTTTTAAATACATACATACATTTTTTTCAAACTTTACATTTTTTAAACTACTTTTCCCCAAAATGTAATGATCAGATCTATCCTGGTTCACTGACATTGTATAAACCCAGCTTGGTATGAATTCAACCAATAGTTTTGCTACTAGAGGGAGGATAAAGCGAGATATTTTAGATTCAGATTCCTTTTTATTGTTATTCAAACACGTAAAAAAACATGGAGGATCAAAAAGTATCTTTCAGCATCAGTATAATAATAATAATCTAAAAACAGTAGTTAAAAACACCCATGTATATTCGGTGAAAGTCAAATCTTTAAATGAAAATAAGTTAAAGTACAACATGTTGGGTAAGATGCAGAGTCCAGTTTGTGTCATGAGTTCATGTTCATAATAATAGAGCCTCAGGAAAGAAGCTGCACCTTCGTCTGGTTGTCTGTGCTCTCAGGCTACACACACATGTATTGAAAACGGCTTTAAGCATCAATTAAAGCTGCTGTGTTTTGTAGTTTTTGAGTTAACCCATAAAAACCCAATCACCCACTGGTGGTCAAAATCATTTACAGATATTAATTGTTGTTCCACGAATCCATGAATTCATGGAGATAATTTTTCTGTACAAAGCAGTTTGTCGTCTTTTCATAGTCATCAGCTATGACCCATTTGAAAGGTCAGAGGCTCCATAGTTACCATGGAAACAGCATAATCTTCTTCAACATTGATTCACTGGTAAAAGTCATGGAGTTTGACGAAGGACAGTGGATGGACACAGTTATTTTATGTTCAGTTAACAATATATTTTACAGAAGGAAAAAAAAATCTTCAGTTTTCCCTATTCTGGGAACAGGGAAAACTGTTTGACATTAAACCATAACGACCTACTGTAACTTTTGCCTCAGTTCTCAAATATTTTTTTCTCTTCCTTTTTTAACCATTTTTAAGTGACTTAGCTCTAGTTAATGTATAATTATTGGTATTTTGTGGAATTTTCAGTGAAAACCAAGTATTTTGTTACATTTAATTCACTCATCATTTAAATGTTCATTAAACCATGTATTAAAATGGCTTAAAGTAATTCAGTTTTTCAGAAAAAGTCCATCTTCCTTCAGTTTTGTCTATCATTTACTAAAGATGAACAAGCATGTCTACTGCCATTGGTGAAATAATGTTGTAGATGATAACGGTGTTTCCATGGTAACTACTGAGCCTCCGAACATCCAAAGGGATCATATCTGTTGACCATGAAAATATATATATACATATATATATATATAAATTACATCAATTAATTCCATATATTGCTATAGTTACAGGATAATGTGTTCAACAGTTTAGATCAGTAGATGGTTTTGGTTGACGGTGAATGTTTGGATTTTTATTAGTTAATCTGAGCTTTAATGAACATCTATATGACCAGTACATGTCATATAATATAATAAATACCTAATTTTCACTTAAATGTGCATAACACTAAGCATCAAACGAGACTAAATGGTGAAAAATAGAGAAAAATTCCTTTGGGAACAGCCACAAAAGCAGGACTGGGTCTTTATGGATTAAAATTAGAAAATTTCCTTTCGAAATATTGCAATGAAATCTAGCCCTTGCCTCTGTTTTGAGGGTGGATAAAGTCTAGACTGTGACGTGCAGGTTTTGGCAAGTGACAGATATGGTAAAACAGATGTGATTATAAATATGCGATTGTTACTCATCACTGATTAGATTGCAACAGATGTGGGATGCGATGTTCTACTGTTCCACATGAAAGCGTCATGGAACAGTTGCTTCTTTTCTACTGAAGATCACACAATAACAGCAGGTCATCTAAAAGCCAGCATGAACCATGGGTTGTAGTCAGAGCCTTTTTAACGCTGATCGTCACACAAAGGGGGAAAAAAAATCTAAAAAAAACCAAACATGGTCCACCCCTTGTTTTCTCCAATTTCTAGTTCATTTTAATGCCTGGTACAACTAAAGGTGCATCAGTTTGGAAACATAATCAGTGGCGTGCACAGATGTTTTGGGGTGCAAGTGCTCAGGGGGGGGAAGGACGGGCACTTTTTTGCGCACACAGAACATGTTATTAATGTTATTATAGTGTGAGATTAAAAGAAAAAGCATTACACACATGTTGAATGCAATTTGACTTTTATTTGTAACATTCTATAAAAATGACTTTTAACTTGTTTTCAATGGGGAAATGTCTGATAAAGTCTAAATCCTATATTATCTATATACAGTCATTCTCAATTGCTTTGATAAACTCTGGACAGAGGTGTGTAAATGTTATCTTTTCGAAGATCAATGTCTGTTTACCCTCCACTGCAGGCCTTGGTAATAACAGACTGTAGTAAAGTGAACAATACTCTAAAGCACCATCCTCCTCTGTGACATGTACTACAGTATCTGGGGATGTTTTCACAGGAAACAGGGATTATTTGGAGATTAAGTGTTTCTTGTTTATGTGTTAATTTATGTTGCTTGCTTACAAAACATATTAAGCAGTAGTTGTATACATATTTTGTTTTGTTTCTTGGTTCCTATAAAGATGTATAGTGTTTGTGCTGTATGTGTATGCATATATATATATATATGTACATTTGTTAACTGAGTGCACAGAATTAAATTATGGTGCTGTAATTTTGTAACTGAAAATAAACTAACTAACTAAAAGACGACACAAAAGAAAATGTGCAAAGTACAATGCTCATGGAATCAGAATCATTCACCATAAATGTATTAGTTTATAAATTACTGTATGATATAAATCAACAGAGGTTCTTAAATATAACTGGCTGAACATTGTCAAACATACATGACTTGTTAAAAATAAATCTGCTGCAAAGTCATTAATGCCTTATTTCACTGTCGTTATATTATTTTAATGTGACTTTGCATCGCCATGGCTTTCCTCTCTGTCTAGTTTCAGTGGTATACAGGAAACTTTGAGTAAAAAAAATAAAATATTGAATGAGTCAGGACTTCAATCAGGTTCAGACAGACATCATAAATAAAAAAACTATATTCCATCCTCGTGATGCTTCAATTTACCAAAACACACAAAAAAATAAAAGCACGCCACAAAGAAATATGTCCAATGTAATGCACCCGATTCAGGTTTTTGACTGTGCTGTGTCGAGTGTCATATTTCAGGCCATAGCAACGCAATCGGCAGCTGCGCAGAACATCCCACCCCTTGTCCATACGACCGTTCCAATCTAGCATCTGCCATCGGAAAATATGCATCATACAAGTTCAAGTTTTCTTTATATAAAAAAAAGCTCATAAAAATGCCACACTGTTAACAAAATTGACAGTCATCATTTATGCTAGTATGACCATATTTTGATACGAAAGTGAATTATTATTATTGTTATTATTATTATTGGACTATTAGGCCTAATAATTATAGTAGTAGCACACACACACACACACACACACACACACACACACACACACACACACACACACACACAAACACTATGAGCTAACTGCCCACCCCACACGTACCATTATGGTCACACCTCTGACTTATACTTTCTACTTAAAGTCCGAAATAAACTAAACTAAACCAGTCTTTTACTTTGGACAGAGAGAAGAGAGCTAAAGACTGACTGAAGCAATGTCAAATATTGGCATTTTTTTCCCCACCTGGTTTTCAGCTCCTGCAGTTTTAACCACCTTCAAACCTTTAAAAGAGTTGAAAACAACACGAAAAAAGATGAAAAAGAGTGAATGCACTTTTACCACTGCCATTGGCTTTTTAATGGTGTGGAGTTTGAAAGCTCTCCCTGTGGTTTTATAGCAGTCGTGCAGATTCCCAAACACACAGCGCTCAGGTGAAATGGAAAGTCGTAAGTCGCCCATTAATGTTTAGTTGTCTGTCAATGTGCTTGTCCTGCAGTGGATTGTCCTGCCTAAGACATTTTTTTTCTTATTTTTCATCTCCTCTACAACAGTACAGGACAGTTTATCCTGTTCCATAGCACACATCTGTTTGTGCTCTGTTATTGTGTTTGGCTGTAGTGTTCTTCTTCGTTTATTTTTTTGCTTTTTCTTTCTCTGAGATAATCCATTCTTTTTACATCCCCTATTCTTTCCTTTTTTTTTTTTTGTATTAAAGCGGCCTATTTTTCACCATAACCATCTTGCATGCCATGTCCTATGCTGTGTTCAAGTGTTGACAAATCAATGACCTCAAGCCTTTAATTACTTTCCCATCTATAAACAAATTTCTTATAGTTGATTGTAGAGATGGAATATCGGCATTTGGCTGCATGACCTAATTGATCACAGGGTGGGAAAATTATGCAAAAGCTTCAATAAACAATCACAAAAACATGGCTTGTATTGAACAAATGTGACCTCTTTGCTTGATTAATGACTTCATTATCATTTGAGGCTTTGACCATGATAATCCTGATTGCAGTGCTGCATCCGTTTCTATGCCATTGTCTTCATCGTTTGTTTTAATTAAAGATATTCTATTTATAGGAGAAAGCTGTTTTGCAATTATTAAGTATAGTCTGATATATGCCAGTGGTGTTTTTATTTAATTTGTATTTTTTTCATTCAGGTGTTGGTTTGGTTATGGGTACTGCTGGGTAAGTTTGTAATTAATTACAAATACTAGTTGCTTCCCCCCAAAAGTAACTGCATTACTCCCCTAGCAAAGTATTTAGTTACCAGGAAAAGTATTTTTGCGTTACTTTTTTTTTTTTTTTTTTTTTTTTTAAATGTCAAAGAAACAAAAAAACAGTTATTAAACAGGTATTCATCCTTCCTCTGTGATGTGACTTTGGATGTGATTTAAGATACTTCCTTAAAAAACACTTCATGATCTCTTATCAATGGTAAAAGTTAAGCTAACAGAAATAAACCATGTTAGCACAATGCTGTAAACTATCGATCTGCAGCCCAAACTAAAACAACAAACACAAAACATGCCGCCGTGCTGATGGTAAAAATGACAGGTCTTCAGCCTTCATTGCTGTCAGGTGATGGTCTACCTGTGACAAGAGGTGTGGCAGGAGCGAGACACACACACACACACACACACACACACACCAGCATTTAACACCCTGCCTATCCAACTTTTTAGCAAATCATGATCGATTTTGTTGTCATACATGCAAGTGGAGTTCTACAGCGAGCTGAATGTGAGCTTGGTTCAGACATATGCAACACAGATGATGTTGCCAACACTCCAAGTTGTTGTCTGTAGCCGGGGCACACTTACGTCCCACTTCATCAAATAGTAAGGCGTCACATTATTTCCATAGTAACGGTAATGGCGATACAGTTATGGATAAAGTCATTAACTCTTGTGCGGTCCTTCGGGTGGCTCACAAATGTACCTTTTTATACATACTGTAGGATGCCATTGCTTACTACTGAAAACAGTAATATATCCTTGGGGGGGGTGGGTGATGAGTCTATGGAACTGAACTTTGGAATCTGGGCTTTTAAGACCCGATTGTAGGACACAGCCAGTGTGCCTTTTACGAAGGACCGCACAAGGGTTAATGAATTATTCTACTATTCAAAATGTGGCTGCGTTAGTAACACTGTTATACACTTACGCCGTTATTCCCAGCACTGGTTATGGGTTAAGGATGTATCATCTCTGGCTGTAGTTAGAGTAAGATTCTAACAAATTAAGTGTCAGTACCAGCTAGGGCTGCATAATATATATATATATAAAAATATATATATTGTTACCCGCGATAACACAGTGTGGAATATTAATATCACAAATACATGATATAATTTATTTCCTTTTTTTAAAATTAACTTTTTGTTTCACACACCACGGGGTACCAGAGTGGTTTTGTCTATCATTCTAATATACAATTTTTTTCTGTCAAAAATACTGAAGTAATGCTACTGCTGCTACTGAATGACAGTTTAGTTATTAATGAAAAGATGGGAATATTTTCAGAGCACAACTTTGGTCAAGGGTTGAGCACTTATATTAAAAGACTATTTTTTTATATGCAGTATTTACTGAACCTGGCAAACAATTGAATATTGTTTTATTAAAGGTCTGAGGTAAATGGTGGAACTCTGGTACTTTTGTTATTATGAAATACATAATTATGCAATAAATTCTCAAAATTATGAATAGTCAGTCACAATTTCTGATTTACGACTTATTTTTCATACTGTCACATTTGCCACAAGTAATGATTCTGTTCTGAGAATATAAAGAGTATAAAGTACAGATATTTATACAAAAATGCAGGGAGTAAAAGTTGCCAGAAAAATAAATACAGTATAGACACTGAAAAAATGTACAGTAAAGAAAGTACTTCTACTTAGTTACTTCCACCTCTGGTTTCCAATTGCACCAACAGTGTCAGACTTAGAACCAACCAAACTATATAAGCACAGGCTGCATCAGTGGTGACACGTCAGGTTTTAAAGAGTCTCACTGTAAACCCTCCTATTGTAACAACAGATCATCAGTGGTTCATAAATGCCTGTGAGGCCATAATTTCGTGGCGCTCGTTGCCCGTCTGTTACGATATCACCTTAACCTACTGTAATGATTGTTACTTGAACCTGACACAGGTGTACAGGGGTGACTTTGACAGAGATATCTCAGAGGTTGGGGAGGAATTGAGGCTGCTGCGAGAATGAGATGCCAGCTGCAGATTTACACGCCTCCACTGGCTCACTGCACATCATTAAAGCCAGAGGCCGCTCGCAGTGGCTTCATCTCAGTCCCAGCCCACACAGACTACGCCGGGCCACACAGGCTGATTTATCTCAGCTGTCTTTCTGAACGGCTTTTCCCGCCAAGAGAGAGACGGGGAGGGAGGGGGAGGGAGGCCAGATTTACGCATGTATATGAGATGAAATTCATTTTGGGAAGAGCACATCCTTACTCTGACAGAACAGAAGCCTTTTTGCTCCCTCTTCTTTCCCCATCATCATGTCTTGCAGCACACACAGCATCTCCATTCCCAGAGTGAGAATCAGTGATGGATGTTCATGTGCACAATGCCTCTAAAAATACAGTAAGCGTAACAGTATTACAACCCCCACCCCCCACTTCCCCACTTTTTTTTTTTTCCTCTTTTCTCTTTCCCCTCAATGTGTTCTTTGGTTGTTCATAATATATAATGTGCTGTTGTTCCTAATGAGCTTTCCATTTTGACATTAGCACATCAAGTTTAGTATTTTAAAAGCAATTTTATTGAGTACAGATGAAACTTTTATATTTGTGGCTAACTGTGACGGCAAATTAAGCTGAAATACAGGTTATACACTGGAGTAAACCCAAGTGAAAACCTCTTACATGCTCTACAGATTTGAGAAGTCCCCTGAGGGCAGCACTCTAGAATTTGTATACTTTCCAGGCCAATGGTATAAACCAACACACACACACACACATATATATATGTACAGCAATCAGGACTCAATCTAGTGTTGGTGAACTGCAGACCAAAGAGCCTGTGGGACGTGCTGATCCAGACAGATAAACAACTACAGACGGACCAAACAGACATAGCAGTAAATGGAAAAGCAGCTGAAAACAACGATGACAGAAGTGGCAGTGCCATTTGCTCAGACACATCAATAAGAGAGAATATGAGAAATACCAGGACTTAGGAAGAAGAATGCAAAAGCATAAAGGTGGTTTTTGGGTGAGCTCTGAGCTAAAAAAAAAATATCACTGCTCTACAATTCTTTACAAAGTGTCTTCTACAGACATTAAATGTTCTAAATGTGACATAATTTAATAAGATGAATCATAAAGCAAATGGCAAAAGTGCTGGTTAGCTCATGTTTTTAATATATATGATGGTGTGTTATTCCAAATATATGCTGGTTTATGTACATGTATACAATGGATTAGTAAATATTCCACTAGAAAGAACCTGTAAAGTGAATGGATCATAATGTGCAGACAGTGTTTTAAAGTAGATCTGACACCAATATTCCTTTGGACTAAAACCTGTTCTCTTTTTCATTCGAACAATTTCACATTCTGCTCAGATGTTTTATGGCAAGAGGTGGAGGATGATGATGTTCAACAATGCACTAATGTTTAAATTTTGAATTTCAGAGTATTTCAATGAGTGCTCTACAGTACAAAGGGTGAATAGTGGACTTTGGTCATTTCTTGATTGCATTTTTCTGTATTTTTTTCATGACCTCATATCAAACTTGTTTCATTGACTCTATAATTTGTAGGGCACTATGATGCATTAAGTCCCATAGTTCCATTTATATGTGTATAATGTTCCTCCTCAACACCACAGGGCCAACAAAATGAATGATGGTGTGTCTGGAAAAAGTTAACTGGGGAGTTCTCCTATTATGAAAATTAGGCTGAAACAGTAAATCGTTTAACAGATGAATCACTTCTTTCTCAGTAGGTGCTTCCAAGCTTGAACGGTGTAAGAAAATGTACAGATATACGCTG
Organism: Siphamia tubifer; assembly: GCA_020466265.1. Classification (NCBI taxonomy): domain Eukaryota; kingdom Metazoa; phylum Chordata; class Actinopteri; order Kurtiformes; family Apogonidae; genus Siphamia; species Siphamia tubifer. Next base: position 14,168,219 of record CM035788.1, read on the forward strand.
AAAACACATATTCCTCTTGAATAAAGTGACAAATTGAACCCCCTGACGATCGTTAACTGGATGAGGAATTGTACTTTAACACTTAATAAAGTGTTATGTTATGTTTTTTTAATAAGCTTTTAAATGTGAACTTAGAATCGAAGCCAAAATATTAATGTTCCATCTTTGTAAATGCCTTTTAATATTACAATTACAGACAATATCCTTAGTTTTTACAGTTTATGGTTACAGATACAACTGCAACTCAAGTGATCCTTTAATTTCTTAAATAACCTCTTAATGCCTACTGTTGTAAATATGCAACATACCCCCCCAAAAAAATCTATTGTATATGCTTTAGTCAAATTAATGATCTTCACTTAATTTAATGTCTTTTTTTTAGGGCTGTCAAATTATTTAAATTTTTAATCAGATTAATCACAAGGTTGCTTTGAATTAATTTGGATTAATTGTGATTTAATTACTTTGTTCCACTAAACTGTTTTATCCTAGATTGTTTTTTTCTTTCTTTTTTAAGTCAAATTTCCCACAAAATACATAAAAATACATGAAGAAACAAAAACAATGTGGGGGGAAAATATACAAAGCATGTTGAAATCTAACATTCACACACACACACACACACACACACACACTCACACACACACACACACAAATTATGCACAGTGAAAAAAAAAATCCAGAACAATCCAAAACATGTTCAAAAACTCTCCTAAAATACCAACATGTGATCAAATAACAGAAATATGTATTAATTATGAACCATATTGATGTGTTAATTTTAACAATCTTACTTTAAAAAAATACTTTACATTATAAGGTGTGTATATATGTATATATATATATATATATATATATATATATATATATATATATGTATGTATGTATATATATATATATATATATATATATATATATATTATGCAATTTAAATTGAGGCGTTAATGGTGTAGTTCAGATAAATCTTTCATTCTATTGTCTCTATTCTGCTTTATATCATCAAAACACTTACATTTAACCATCTCAAATATTTTATCCACTAATTGGACTAATTGTTTTTCAGTAATTGCTGTTACTGAAATTCAGCTCATTATGCTCATTTACTGTCTGAGATGAAATGACAGTAAAATGAAGAGCTTCATATCACAGAAGAGCCAGCTGCCACTGCTTTTATGGAAGGGTCTTCTGGTTCTAATGAAAGACCCTGACTTATATTTGTGTCCCTCCTTAACCCATACAGACCCAGGGCGAGTTTTGTGGGTTTTTCCCCTCAAATTAACCATATAATGCTAAATGTATAATATTTCACACATGGATTTTAAAGCCCTCTACATGATCAGTGTGATGTTTTTGTCTTAAAAATCTGATAATCGACCAGAAGCCTTTCCAATGACACCAAAGACTGTCATGAAAAGGAATTACTAATTTACTATACTTTTTCATACTATGTTTTTGTTTTGTTGAAAATAATAATAAACTTGAGAATTTTATTTATTTTATTTATTTATTTGAATTAAGACAGTGCATATTCATCAATATGTCAGTAGAAAGCATCAATGTAAATATGCCAGAGTTAGCAAAAAAAGCTAATTTACATCTGTTGTCCTGATGGATCAAATATGATACAAAACTCATATATGGAAATTGATATATATATATATATATATTTTTTTTTTTTTCAGGACTAGTGAAGGCTCCAGTAGCAAAGAGCTGGAATTTTCTGTCAATGATTTAACGGTTACTAATATTTCTCTCTGTTTAATCTTATTAACAGATTCATCACCATTTTTCATAATATTATTCTCTCCATTTTTCATATTCTTCAATGAAAATCAGGTATTTTTCTTATATTTTTCTTTTACCGATCGTATTTTTTAATCATCATGCTGATGTTACATTTGGGGATTATTATCCCAACAGAAAGAGAAAAAAAAAAACAAAAAAACTTAAGATTTTTTTTTTTCAGTAAAATCTATGATATCATTAACTGAGCATAGACCCACTTTCTCCATCCACTGTCATTGATCTGACTGATGAATCAATGTTCAAAGTAGATGATGGTGTTTTCACAGTAGCTATGACGCCTCTGAACGTCCAAATGAGTCATATGTGAAAACACTGAAAAGATCCATTTTTGTTTCCATGTATTAATACAATATTAGTGGATGAGTTTATGATAGTAGATGCTTTCAGTTGATGATGAACATTTGGGTCTTTATGAGTTAATACCTTTCATTTCCGCAAAAACTACTTGACCAATTTACATGAAAGTTTCAGGAAAGGTGCGAGGTCGTCCAGAATAGATCTGTTCAAATTTTGGTGAATGTAGGTCAAAGGTCAAGGTCACTAAATACATATTTTTGCAATGATAAGAGATATGGCAAATCACTTGTTGTGGAAATTGAAATAGACCTGAACAGATAAATGTTAAAGTAACGTTTTATTATTTTTTAATGTTTATACTGCCTTTGATATTTGAGTCTGTGGGAATATCACAGCTGAGCAACCAGAAGTGGAAGCAGCAGCAGGGCGGTGGCCATAGCAGTTGACAGAGACGGAATGGATGCAAAATCCCCAGAGCCAGGAGCTGTTGTCTTTTGTGTCACCTGACCTTTGTGTTGTCTCAAGGGCTACTTAATGTGTGTCTGCGCAGGAGCAAGCTTAGTACCCTATGGTCTCTCGGGCTGCATGCACTCAACGACTACAGACTGACTTCTGATCAAAGACATTTGCAACCTTTATGTAAACGTTGAACAAAGGCAGATTGTTTTTGTAACTCTAATTGTGAAACTATCCTTATCTTAAAATGAATCCAAAGACAATCGGAAAGACTCAAGAGTAAGATAATTTTTACCAAGTCGCTGGTGTCATAAAACATAATTAATATTATATTTTTGACTTAACACAGCTTAAGTAAGTGTGTTCATAAAATTCATAATTAAGCATAATTAAAACCCTACTTAATTAAGATCTATGGCCTACGAGCAGACCTGGTAAGATTAACTTTCTTTGAGTCTTTTCATTATTTTAATATCACAAATATAATTTACAATTAGTTACAGTATAACAGGAAGTTACATAGTCTGAGGTCAGTCGTGGAAAACCACATGGCACTGAAGGCTCCCCCTTCCGTCAACCCATTCCTCCTCTGCTTCAGGTCTTCTGTAGCGTTGGGGATGTTCCATTCCTTTGTGTCCCTTGGCAGGACAGATTCCTGAAGGGCTGGGTGTCCCTGTACTGTACCATTTCCCCAACCCCGTCAGGGTCCTGAGGTTGTCTCTGTATGCAAATTACTCAGTTCTGAGTTTCTGTCACAACTTTGTCTCAAAACCCAAGAATCTTACAAACATTAAAACATGTATATCTGATATTATTGTAATTTCTACAACTTTATTATTTCTACGGCTTTATTATATAAGGAAAGCAGGTGGATAACCAGGCTTATAATGCACTGGGGGAAACCCTGGTAAAGGTAAGGTGAAACCTTTGTGGGGGATGGGGTTTTGCAGTTAGTTTTGCCTGATGCCACTTGTTCACTTTGTTTCGAACCTCAGCTCCTTTTTGCTGTACGTTCAAGAAGCACATGCTGTATAGATTTGCTTCCGTTCAATATTTTGTCTTTTAAAAAGAGAAATCGCATAATTGGGCAGGATGTGTGCAATTAAATATCACATACAATTAGTATAACCTGCAGATTGGCAGCTTTTATACTTGAGATGCACATTTTGTCTCCAGAAATGCTGTGACTGTTTAATGTTTAATCAACACACACTTGGACTCTTCCTAGCTTGTACTTGTTCAGCAAGGCTAATCACAATACTGCTGTTTCTACATTAATTACTCTGAGTCTTGATACAGCTGACAAATGACTTTTTCCCCCTTACCGCCGGTGACATTCTGTATGCATGGTGGATAATACTACTCTCTGGGAAGTGTCCCATGCAGTCTCTTCTCTCTACCCAGCCACTTTTTCTCATCCTTCAATTTCACTTTATCAGCTCAAAGTACAAATTGGGGCTTAGTGGCTTGATGGTAAATTGAAATTCATTGAAGCATTTACATGACATTTAGCAATGGTTGCATAATGCAGGAATAATAAAACATGTGTCAAACTGAAAGGATTCGCTCTCTGCCTTGTGCTATCTCATCACTTAGCACACACATGCAGTAGTAAGAAACTATTTCTTCCCGCGGAATGATTGTGATTTATTTTTTTATTTTTTCCTTTTGTGCCTGTTTCCGAGTTGGATTTGCGCTTAGAAACTGTTAACGCTGCATTGCGACCACTGTGTATGTGCTTCAACGTACATACACAGTGATCGTAATGCAGAAATAGTTGACATTTTGAAAAGTTCACGTTACTCTAACTGGCCTTTCACAGGGCTGGTTGTGCCATGATAACTATCACCACAGAGTCCGGTTCATTTGTATTCCACGATGCCTTGTAAAGACTAGACAGCCTTAATAATGATGGCAGATTGGCAACTGGAGCTGGTAATCGAGTGAAAAAAAATCCATGGGCTGTCTCAAAGGCTCGGGACGTCAATAGTTTCCAGTGCATGTCTTTAAACATCCTTATTACTGCCAATTCCCAGCCGAACCAACAAAAAAACTATTACTGCCTCAATTGCATCAGGGATTAATGTGGTCAGTGCAGCTAATGTACGTCAGGTTTAAACTGTATTAGACCAATTTGTCCTTTTAGAAGTTTTGTGTTCCATTGTGACAGGTCATCTCTACAAATAAGGTAGACGTAAATGTGCCATGATCAGTCAATTCTCCAAATGAAAGGCAGGTCTTTGTTCAATGTTTGGACATAAACACCACCCAGTCGCCTTAGAAAATATCCCATAATGGTCCACTGTGATCCAAATGCTTTTACTGCGGTCAAAACATCCATCGACCAGTGGAGGGTAGAACTAAACACAAGAAAACAAAAATTGGATCAATTATGAATCCATACACATATCCAAACTTTTTAGACTCATTATGTGTATCTTTTTATTTATTTATTTTTTTAGCATTCAAGTGAAATACATTTCTCGTATAACATTTTTAGATTGTGCTCTAACCCTACAGATAATTATTTTGCTAGCAGTTAGCGCTATTCTATTTTTCTACTGGTTTCTTCTTCATTGTCTTTGTCTTTTCATTCCAGTTAATGAAGGAAATATATCCTATATGTATATAAATATATGTGTGACAAAGTATGTGTCAGAATGTCATCAAGGACAGGGGGTCTCCATCTGGGGTTAAGTTTTCACAAATGATAGGTGGAGTGAGTGTTTGGTTCTTGTGACTCTACTATCAATCGGATGACGTCAAGGAACCCCCCCTCAAATGAAGAGAGGTCTGCCAAGGCTGTAGTTTGTTGTAGTAGTAGTAGTAGTAGTAGTATTAATAATAATTATAATCTAGTTAATTATTATTTACTCTTGATTTAAAATGATAGTTTTTTTCTATTCTCTTTCCAATAGATCTTTAAGAGGACCGTTTTAAGGATCAGATGCCAGTTGTTGTGGGCTATAAATCACAACTATCGACTTCACTTTTGAAAGGTGAGTTGACCTGCACATTTGTTTTTTGTTTCTTTGTCTTTTCTGCTGTAGGCATTACTTTTTATTAGATTCTTCAGTGCAATGAGCTCAATTTAATGACAACGTACTTTGGGAATGTATCCAAAAACAAACAAAGTTTCCAGATGAATGTTCAGTCACTCACAAAACTATCTGCTTTTGTAATTTGAAGGTTTAACTCGGGGCAGGTTTTTGTTTTACCAGTTTGGTATTGTAGCAGCAGGTCCCTATAGTATGTTACCGACGTAGAAAATGATGTTCTTTCCCCATGAAATGCACCAAATTTGCTCTTTGCCTGCAGTCAGGAAACTGCAAATGTGTGGATAGCTTGTGCTTAGTCATGGATTTAAAATCCTCAGTGCTAAATAATTAAACAGCAAAGAGACACTGTTGAATTGATTAGTCATGTCTGATTCCAGAACTAATGAACCCACCACATTTGGCCAAGTTTGGTCAAAACAAGCTGTCATGCACTATGTGTCATACCATTTTTTATTACATGCCCAAAATAAAGTCAATCAGCTCTCATTATTTAATGGATAAAATAACAGCATGTAATAATTGATGAATTTGTGCTGCATAAAGCCGTATGCTCAGTGCATTTTTTTCATCACTTCAACTGACATCTCCAGCATTGACTGACATTTATTTGGGGGAGCAGTTTTGTTTGCATCATTCATGAGAGTAATTTCACCTCCCCTTCAAACGGCCTTCAGAGGATACTAAGAACTGAGTATTTGCACCTCATGAATTGTGCATTTGTCTATTGCGGTGGTTAAGCAGAATGAACTAGAATGTAGTGACAGTCGTTGGTACCGGAGACTTGAACGAACAAATGCACACACGCTGACACAAACTTTTATTAACTCAAAGCAATTTTCTGAAAGTGATTGTGAAGTTTTCCTTAGTTCTTTGTGTTGCAATTTACAGGAAATTACTATGCGTTTATAAAAAGAGAAAAGCCATGGATACGATTTGGAAAGACAGGTGAAAAACACAGAGATTAAACCTCATATTTCAGTGGAGCAATCCAAAGCCAATATAAAAGCCTCTTCAAGCTGCAAACCCGCAGTGTGAGCAGGTGTTTGTGCTCTTATCAGACAGGAGTCATGCCATATAAACCACAGCCTTTGAAATATGAGATGCCGTTGCATGATAAAAACATTTGATGTCGAAATGAGCTGATAGATGCACGCTGAGTGAAGAAAAGCACCGAGCTTCACATTTGCATGTCACATCCTGAAGATTAGGTTTAACCATCTGTGATAATTCTGCACTAAAGATGCTGAGAATCATTATCGCGGGGATCTGATGTAGCAAGTAGATTGTTATATGAATTATTTGGGGTGATACACTTCAATTATACATCACAGAATGTCTGTCTGACAATTCACCGATGCAGTGTCGGTTGTGGATTCCCCTGTTTCCTGACTTGTACAGTTTTGACAATGGCAAATTGTTTTAATACATACATTCACATCTGAGAATATAAATATATAAAAAAAAATTGTTGAAGTAGTTCTAACGAGGCAGTGTTTTATTAGAAACACAGTTACATCTGGTATATATAACTTAGAGTGTCATCTGCATAGACTATTTACAATACAAATAGGTTTGAAAAGGAACCCTTCCTTTAGAACACAGGTGTCAAACATAAGGCCCGGGGAATCAAATCTGGCCTGGCAAAGGGTCTAGTTTGGCCTGTAGGATGAATTACAGTGAAGATATTAACAATCAGTGGTGTAAATATTGATTGATTTGTTTAGTTCGAGCTTTCACAGAATACATGCAAGTCAAAAAGAAATTTATTTATACCCGAAAAAGAGTGGGAAGAAAAAAAAAATGATCCCCCATTCTCATCATCAATAACTTAACATATTTGACTTCAAGCCAAAATAAATGATTAAAATAGGCCTAAAGCCATTTAGAATCAATACATTCAACAATATTTACATTATGGAGCTAAATGTGTGTGTGTAAAATAGAAACAATGTACATTTGTGATGGACAATGTAATTGACTTTTTATCTCATAATTTTGACTTTTTATGGTCACACATAAAAAAACCAAAAAAACCCAAATTGAATTGCATAGGGTTAGGGTTATATTAATTTAATTAATATAATTTCACTCAACTAGATGTTTTTATGTGTGACCTATTGAAGAAGAATTTTCAAGTAGATTCAATGTTTTACTTGTTTCAGTGTACATATCAAACCTTTCCAAACACAGCCTTATATTGTGTGCAACATATGCACACGCAAGTAGATCCAGGTGTTTGTGGTGTGTGTTTGTGTGTGTGTATGTGTATGAGTGTAAGCGCTGTGGGCTGCAGCTGGCTGACTGCTGTATGCTCCTCTATGCTGAGGCACTCGGACAGACCCCTTCAGCATTAATTACTGCGACCATTAATCAGACCAGCACAGATAGCTGTGTAATCCCTCTATAATGCAGTTTTCTGGAGGGGGGCACCAATGTTAATTGGATTTGATTGGATACTGGTATGATGGTGCACACAGAACATCTTAAGGTAATAATTAGAAGATAGATCAATTGGACCTTTGTGGCATTGATCCTTTATTTAGGCGGTATTAAAGTTCTAAGGAGTGTTTTAAATGAAGTGCATAATTTCACCATTAGGAGCTGTCCAGACTAACACGCTACATAAATAGCAGTAAAATATAACACTTCCAGGCTAAATGGTGTTAAAGTGATTTTATATGAACACAATAGTGAGTGTATCATGAAGCATTCTATTTAAGTCATGTCTTTAAGGTTATTTTAATATAATAGCACATCATTAGTTTTGTAGTGCATTTAGCAGAGTTATTCAAGTGTCTTTTTTTTCACTTTTTCCTCAATGTCCTATCCTATCATTTTCTAGAGCCCTGAATTTAGGGCAGACGTGAGAAGCATTCCATCCACAGATACAGTAGGAAGTTACTGCTGTCTGCATTATTCCAGTCAGCCCACACCCAAAAATAGTGCACTTTCACTTTGTAAATTTCATAATCTGGTATTTTGCATTATGAATAGTGGAAAGAAATATATATGTATACAAATAAACACCATGTAAGTTGGGGAAAATAAATAATGATATAGGTGTAAATAGACTAAATAGATTTTTATTCTCCCGTATTATTTTTTTTTTCCACACCTTGCTTTTCTGGCAGAATATTTTCAGAAATTAATAAATAATGATTAAAGAATGCCACTCTTAAAGCCACAGCATTAATTCTGTAAAGGTTTCCTGTATTAACCTCCACCCACTGCACCACACTGTGCCGTTCCTGTAACCTTAGAATGAAGACGCCAATCTAAAAATAAATACGTCATGTCAAATACAATAAAAGTTGAACTCCATGTGGTGCAATGTGTCAATGTCCCGCAAATATAAACCCTCCTCGTTGTCTTTTGGAGGAAAACGACAAACTAAATAAATGTCTGAGCTCTCCGGCAACAAGGCTCCGGTCTTGTATTTACCTTGTGTTATTGTCCTGTCAGTCAAACGCATTTAGCAGCTGAGGCACCGGAGAGATCAGCTAATTGTCTGTAGGTTTACTGCAGAGGAAATAAATAAATAAATAAATAGGTAAATATAGGTAAGTATTTTATTTGTCATTACACACTGTACAACAAAATGTGTCCTCTGCATTTAACCCATCCTTTATGCCATTGGGACAAATAAATAAATACACTAGAAAAGTACTCTGAGAGTGCAGACGACCCCCCCCCCCCCCCCCCCCCCCCACCCCACCCCCCACCACCACCACCACCAAAATCTAATCATTTCTAGATCTCCCCATTATGAACACACCCTGAAATTTTAATCAAAATCCATCCAAAACCTTTTGAGTTAAATAATATTCAATTAATTAAATCTTGAATTAAGCAAAAAATAAACAAAACTCTTTATCTTACTTTATGTCTTATTTTATCTTTTATTCGGACTAGATACTTTTCCTTGCTTTAATTTATTACACCGTGAATTACACAAAAAAATTAGGGTAAGTTAAGGTCTTTGTTCACTTTTTATTTGCAATGTTTTTATTCTCAGTCCAATTATGAACACATTAATGAACAACACATTAAAATATGGTTTTGTAAAGTACACGGTTGCCTTTAAAAACTGTGTATTACATCTCTGTATCCTCCTACAAGTATACATTTACAATTCCATGTAAAAATGAACAAAAACAAACACTATTTTGTTTGTGTCCTAAAGGGAGTATACCCAAAATATATGATCTTTTTTTCCTATTTGAGGCTTCAGCAGCATCAATCAATGCTACCTCTCTCCAAAATAAATACACTCACATTAATGGGCATATACCCTTAGTTAGTGTTGCACTTATTGATTAGTTTGGCTTCAAGAATATCTGAAACACCTCAGACAAGCAAACAACAATCTGTATTATATAGTATGTGTTAGAAAACACTGGCATTTCTCTGGTTTTCTCTCCTCAATGTTTATTCTAGAAATGTTAAATTCTTAATGCCATTGTTTTTTTTATTATTAGAAATGGCATTATCCATTAACAGTTAATATTTCAAATATTTAAAAATCATTTTCCTATGACATTGACGTATTCAACCAACTGCACTAATTCTCACATTCTTACATGAACACGACCCATTTAATAAGAATATGATGCAATTTCCCAACTGGGGGATCAATAAAGTATTTCTATTCTATTCTATTCTATTCTATTCTATTCTATAAATATATAATTAAACCGAGATAATTGTTCATATATTGATTAGGGTTGTCAAATGATTAACATTTTTAATCAGATGAATCACAGGGTTGTTTTACATGAATTTTTATTAATCATGATCCAAACACTTTCTGTCAGTTGAAAGGGAGGTGGGGGGGTGGGGGGGGGCTGTACTCCAATTACCCACAAAATACACTAAAAAAACATTTTTAAAAAAATGCAGAAGGAAAACAAAACATGCTTAAGTCTCAAGTATAAACATACACGAAAAAGCAATGAAATATTCAAAACATATTCAAAAACTCTTCTAAAATACAGAAGAAAACACCAAAAAATATGATTAAAATCAGAATTTATATGCAATTAATGTGGTTATTCAACAGTTTTAACAAAAACAAATTTAATTGACACGTAATTTAAATGAAAAAAAAAAAAAAGACTTGCACGTATCATCTGTCAGGCCTGTAAAATTACCGGTATAACCCAAACTCCTCCATAGACACTCGTTGCTGAGGAAGGCTACCCAGATTACTGAGGACCCCTCACATCCACTTCACAGTAACGTTATGCTAGTCCCATCAGGTAGGCGTTATAAGGTGGCCCTGGCAAAAACACATGCAAAAAATAAATAGTTCCAAAAGCAGTTGCCATTTTAAACAGCTGATACTAAGGGTCCTGTTGTTTTTATTGTGTTGATTTTTAATGTACTATGGGTTTTTTTATGAATGTGTATTGTGTGGTTTTTGAGCCTTTCACCTTCTGGGACACAAAAAAAAAGTTTTATCTATCTGTATCTAAAATGAAATTCACTAAAATGGAATTAATTACATTAAATACTCATTAATCACGTAGTAGCCACAACACAGGGATGAAAGAGCCACACGTTACCAACCACTGGCTTTGAGGTTTTTGTTCTTTACTGTAGAACCGCCGATCGGTTATAAAAGACAAAATATGATTTACACACTTTCTCTGTGGAACTGACATTGACCTTGACCAAAATGTGGTGATATTTTGATGCACTTTCATCTCTAATTTTAGTAAAAACATGTTGAATGACCCTCACTTCACTGTCCGTCACTGAACTGATCAGAGTGGTCGGTCACTTTGCTTCCAGGTAGCGTCACTCAAACCCACGACTCTTCCTAAAACAACACCAAAGGTTGTCAGTGTTGGTCATTAGGGTGATGAATTCAGAGGGTTCTACCGTCCATCAGTTCAGGGGGTGGGGGTGGGGGGGGGTCCGATACGATATGTTACCTTCAGTGGGGAACAGCCTCCGTTTATCTCTTCTCTACTTTGCAGTCTTCATTAGTTTCCATTGTTTTCCTGCCACCCACCATGGTAGCACAAAGAGCAGCGCACTTGTCAGAACAGATTTATTGAACAAGAGGAGATTGTGCTGCACACTTTGAAGGACACGTGCTTTTCCCGAGCTGCTGCGCTTTACTCTGGAAGGTGAAAGGTGTCAGTCACTGCCAGTAAGAAAAGACCTCGACTAGGTCTTCTATTATCGCTCTTATGTTAAACTGTAGATCTGGTCCTGATGTAAAGTGTCCTGTAGAGCAGGGGTGTCAAACACATTTTGGATCAGGGGCCACGTTAAGCTAAATTTGATCAGAAGTGGGCCGAACCGCTAAAATAAAAGCAAAAAAATAAATGAAAAAAATTAAATATATAAACTAGAAAAGCACTCTGAGAGCGCAGACCTCCACCAAAATATAGCCCCCCTGCCCCCCCCGATCACCACCAAAATCGAATCATTTCCAGATCTCCCCATTACCAGCGTACCCTGAAAATTTCATCAAAATCTATCCATAAGTTTTTGGGTTATCTTGAACACAGACAGACAGACAGACAGATAAACGCCGGCAAAAACATAACCTCCTTGGCGGAGGTAATAATAATCGACTATGAACTGTTGTCTATATTTTAGAGCAAAAACAAATTAATTTACATTATGAAAATGTTTACATCTACAAACTAGGGATGGGACATGATTATTGAATATTGGAATATAATTTAAAAAAATGCAGTGAAAAAACCAAAACAAAACATGCTAAAGTCTCAAAAATAAACAAACATGAAAATGCAATGAAATATTCAAAACATATTCAGAGACTTCTAAAATACAGAATAAAACACCAAAGATGTATTAAAATATGAATTTATATGCAATTAATGTGTTTATTCAATAGTTTTAACAATAAAATGTAATTCAGAATTTCCTAAAATAATAATTTATATTAAATACTCATTAATCCTCTTCTATTCTATTCTATTCTATAAATATATCATCAAACCAAGATAATTGTCACATTTTGATAATCAGTATCACATTATTACTATTATAGATCCAAAAGAGGTTTGTTTGATCAACTTCCAAACGATAGAAGTTAAAAACACTGAAATACTACATTTACATTTACAAGAAGCCTACTGCTTTTTTCATGAAATCTTGATTTAGTTTATTTTTAGATATCATTAGACCTGGAGGTAACACACAACTCTCTACATAGAATATAAAAACTGGTTTGATATGAGTTAGTGTAAGTATATCAACACAGTTACTCTGACATTTGTGAAACCTGATCAATTCGTTTAATGCGATTAACGATCATAGTATGAAAAAAAAAAAAAACATACCACCACAGAAGGACAGAGCGGTAGGCTACAAAAAAATCAGATATCAAAATGGTTTGGTCTAAAATAAAGGTTCTGAAATAGCAACATTAAAATGTTCCTGCAGTGAAAATGGGAGTTGACTTGTTATTATTATTATTATTATTATTTTTTATTTTTATTTAAATTTTTTCACAATATCAGCAAAATTACCTGATGCCCCCCAAAAGTGATATTTCTGTCTCTTTGGGGATGTACTGGGTCTTCAATGGGGGGGTTATAGTACCCCCTAGTACCCCCTGTAATTAGACCTATGGTGGTACCAGTGCTAACCAGTACGCTGCTGTTGCCAAGTGCTTTACACAATGAATGAAAACTATTTAAACGCAGCCATCCACCCATGACCCTTAGTTCTTTAATTCTGTATGAAAGGTTATTTCATACATATTACCGACCTGTGAATAAGAAGTCACACAATTATTTTCTCCAGGATTTGACTAAGTACTGTGGAATGACTGCCTTATTAAGTACCTTGAAAAGATAAATGCAAATGAAAAGACAACATTAACTTTAAATGCGGAGGTGTCTGATGTATTCATCTGTTGGAGAGAGAAAAAAAAAAGTTTTACAGTAGTAGCAAATTCATAAGAGTGAGTGGAGTCAAAAGAAGTGGCAATGTCACTGAATTTCTTCATAAAAAAAATTTGATTTTTTTTTTTACACATGTTAAAAGGCTCAGATCGCACAGCAGACCTCAGATTTCTATTATTATTATTGTATTAAACTTTTTTCTTTTGTTTATAATAATAAAACATTTGAACATTTTTCACTGATTGAGAGAATAAGATAGTCGAAAAAAACTGTAGTGCATCATTTTCGTATCCTTTTCAACATGTTACATTCAGATTTTGGTCTAAAAAAACATGTATTTCACCTAAAAAATGATTTCTCTTTTAAATATTAATAATAATAATAATAATAATTTAAGTAAGTATTTTAAAAAAAAAAGAGATCCAAATTGCTTCCAAGCTTCATAACATTAGTTACATCTAGGTTTCATAGACGCACCCACATACAAGCAAATGACTACATACTAATACCTGCAGTGCTTCGTACTACATTGTACTACTGTATGTAATTTTATGAACAATGCTAATAGTTTAGTTACAGAAGGTAATTTTGTGAGATGTCACCTTTGACCTCCAGAGATCTTAAAAACTATTGGTCGTAGGTGATAACAAACATAAGAATTGTAGAAATCTTCATTCTGCATTGTTTGGTATCAATCTGAAAGTTCTGTGACCCTCCGTTCTTGAGTTATAATTGATAATGTGATTTTGTCAGTTTAGGTAATTGTGACCTTGACCTTTGACCTTTACCCAAATGGATCTTTGCATCTGATGCACATTAGCTATATATATATGCCCATGTAAGTTCATGGTGATATCTGAAGTATTGATTGATTTATAGCATGATATGACTCTGCAGACACACACACACACACACACACACACACACACACACACACATGGTCATTACAATAACCTGAAAAAATACATAAACATAGTATTCAGAGAATGCCTAATCTTGCCCCTATTTTGTGCCAATCTCAAGTTTCTATGACAACCTGTTCTCAAAATCTCTTGGTCGTTCATTGAGTTATAGCATGAGATATCTCTGCGGACACACACACACACTGATACACACACACACACACACACACACACTGACAGACACACACACACACACACACACACACACACACACACACACTGATTACAATAATCTCTCCCAACCAGTGTTGGGCAAGATTAATCAGATCTGACTAATCACCATAAGCGTTTCCAGCTTGTATTTCTAGAGAGCATATAGAACTCATAGTCATGGCTCATACTAATTAAGGCTGTCATTTACCCTGACTAACTATCTCCATCATTGGCTTGAAGACTTGTTTTGTTAAGTACTAAATTTCCACAGCATCATATAATGTTGATAACATTATATGATACATTTTTATGATGAACGCTCAGCTTCTCTTCTACCTTAAGGTGTGATTTACTGTATCATCACCATTAGATCTCCCAGATCTGGAGGGAATCTGTTTGGAGACTGATTGAGTCTGAGCGAGAAAAGTTTAAATTCTTCTTGTGTGCAATTTATTGCGCCAATGAAGGCGGCATTAATGTATGTGAATTCTATTTAGGTGAAATACGACATGTTATTACTGCTGCCATGGGGGTTGTGTAATGGTCCCTTCCTATTTGTTGGTTTGTTTAACGGCAGAGAGCACGCAAAAGTTACTACACCGATTTGGATGAAGCTTAGAAGCGACTGCAGCTCTGATGATAGAAAAACTAACCAGGAAACAAAACAGACCATTAGATGATTGTGGGAGCTTGGCAGAGGGATGAGCTTTACCAAGTGCCCTTCCATCTGTCTTTTTTTTTTACCTCCGCCAAGGAGGTATTAAATGTGGGTCTGTCTGTCTGTCTGTCTGTCTGTCAGCAGGATTACACAAAACATTCTGAACAGGAATGATAGATAATGGGTCAAGGAAGAACCCATTAGATTTTGAGAAGTGAAGGTCAAAGGTCAAGGGTTAGAGTTCGGGTTATTACCACTGATGTGCTCAACAGCTAAAACACATCAGTGGTAATAATTAACAACTGGGCATTTTTTTTCATTCACATCGTCTCACCTTCGGACATCATATGGCTCAACACCTATGGCTCCGTCACGTCACATTTTGACGTCATATGACGCCATATCAAGCCTTGGCGGAGGTCTGTTTAGTTGTCATTGTTTACAGGTTATTATTCTAGAATTGTCCTGGTCTGGCCCATTGGCTGAATGTGGTCCCTGAAGAAAATGAGTTTGAGACCCCTGAGTTTAAGAGACTAGAGGACACCAAACGTATAACAGTAGAACACACACGTACACACACACACACACACACACACACACACACACACACACACACATACAGTGCTAGCGATGTTGGTGATGTCAAAGGAAAAACTGCTTTTCTGGGACCCCTGCTGCACTTCAAGGGTCTTGCTCAGGGCTTATGTGTTGTCTGTTTTGAGAGGATTGCCTCCTGTTTGTGTGAATTTCAGGGAAATCTTTCTCTTATGTAAGAAAGTTTTCCTTTATGTCATAGATTTCCTGAAAACAAGCGAACACAAAACGCTTAGGGATTTTTTTTTTAACTGTCATGCCATACAGATCACGAACAGAAATGTTGCTTTCAATTTGGACCTTATTGGACCAATTGGTTCAAGGATTCTGGGCTGTGTTCAGATACCCATACCCTCTGTACTTGTCATACCTAACTTGGGTACACAGTAGGACTGCAGGATATTAGAAAAAATAGAATAGGAAAAAAAATGACATTGTGATTTTTAAAAAAAACTTTTCATAAATAGTCGCATTTTACATGTAAAAGGCCTGATTCATTCCAAGGCCCCCAATCCTACCCCTCAAACCCTTTGAAAATTATAAAAAAAAATACCAATTTTGTATGAAATAGGTGTTAAAAATCAAATAAAATGTACAGTTAGATTTTAGATTCAATTGGTCTCAGTGGGGAAACGTGTTTTCACTGACAGACTCCATTAAACCATTAAAATGAACCACCCACTACTGTACTTTGACACTACACTTATTGTCGGTAACTTTATTCTCGAACAGTTAGACAGTGTGTGAACATACACAACCCTTATATCTCTTCCTATACTCTTTTGTTTTGTTAATCCATATTAATAATAAAACATTAAATCTCTAGAGCTTTAGATCAAAGACTTAGCCATATATGCAAAAGGGCCCAGGTTTTTTAGGTGGTAGTGCAAAGAAAGGACACCTATAGATGGAGATATATATGTACTCTACCGCTGCACTGAATAACAATCAGTTTTATAGATCACAAGGAGGTGAAATGGTGATCACGTTGTCCTCAAGCAAATGAATCACACTTTTAAAAAAAAATTACAATTATTAATAAAATCCAGTTTAGATTCTTTAGAGCAACTGTGGCCTTTGCATTGTTCCCAGGCTCCTAGTGCTTCTGGCTGTTGTTATGGGTATTGTAATGATACAGACGACTACAGATTAATGGGTTGAGCTGAATTTGTGCCAGGGACATTTAGGTGTCTTGTGACCAGATTTAATTATGTTTCTTAATAAGTAGATGAGGAATTGTTCTGATGTTGGAATTACCGAACAGAACACCCTTAGTTCTACAAAAACTGATCTCTAGTGTGAGATTAATGGGTAAAAATCTCCGTCACACCACAGTGGATACTTTAGAGTGGGAAATGTACTAATCTCTAATGTCATCAGTCACTGTCTGAACATTCTCTTCTCAGAGGAGATGGATTAAAATTTGCGCACTGGTTGTCCAGCTTCATTTTCTCTGTGGATTCAGCAGGTTTTAAATTGTGTTAAATCCACTTGATAGGTGACTGATTGGTTAATGATCCAGGTTTGGCATTCATTTTACTTTTAATACTTCCAAATTATTTCTGCTCAGGTCCCATCTGTTTAAATAATGCAATGAGGTAATATGTTAGGATTGGCCGACAACGGGCCTTGTTTAGAGACTGAACGTAGAAACACTTTAAAGTGTTCAACTTTAATGTGTTATTGCAGGACATTATTATTTTTGTGAAATAAAAAAATAAAGAACAATGTTATTGTTATGGATGTCAGTGAAGTGCCCATACATGGCAAAATAAATAGATGTATGTTCAGTTCAGTTATTTTTATTTGAGCAGTTAAACTTTAAAAATAAATAAATAAATAAATAAATTAAAAAAAAAAAAAAAAAAAAAAAAAATATATATATATATATATATATATATATATATATATATATATATATATATATATATATATATATATATATATATATATATATATATATAAACCAAATAAAAATAATGATAATAAAAATAAATAAAATACAGAACAAAGAGCAAAGGACAAAATAAGGAGTCACCACTCAAAAGGATACATATGAATTATATATACAAGGTTTTTTTTCTTTTTGTTCGTCTTCCTGTTTTTTTTTTTTGTCATTTTTAGTAGGGGTGTGACGAGACAAACAATTTGAAAGTGGTGGAGGCATCTTCAATTGTAAAACCTGTGTCTCCTGAGACAGAATTTTAAGGTGACGCCAAATTACATCTCGTGAGATCTAGTGTGACGAGATCTCATCACACCCCTAATTGTTAGTGTATACAAAATAAAGTGGAAATAAATAATATGGGTGCAAAACAAACCAGTGCAAAATGAACCAGTGCAAAAAATGATATGTGTAGCTTACATACACGTTGATCAGATTCCCTAATTGAGTAGTGAAGTTATCAAGACAATATAAGAGTTTGACGGTGCAAAAATTGCACAATAGTGCAAAAATAGTGCAAAATTGCCAGTTACTACATTCGCTCATTGTTATCACCGACACAACGTGATGAGTTGAACAAAATTAGCAAAAATGCATGCTGGCATTTAATTGGCACATATCTATGACTGTTATTGCCACATATTCAACCATTCTTTTGTAATTTCAACAGAGATGGAGGAAAAAAAAGACTTAAGAAGTGTTGTTTATCTGTCAAGTAATTTGAATTTGTTACAGCTTTTAACAGAGTAGCAATAATCAGTGTGCTTTGTGCACTGTTAATAATACATGCACTCTTAATCACAGTGTATATTGTAGTGATGAAATCGGATAATTATTTTTAGACATCAAAGTGCCCCGGTGTTTGATTAAAACTATGATTGAATAGCCCACACAATCTTCAGAAAGCCGTTTTGATTCAACACACTGATCAGGTTTCAGTCATAAATCAAGTTCATTTATTTACTCTTTATTTTAATCTTAACAGGTTCCATAATTACTGCAGCGTGACTTTATGTGTGTGATATTCACAAATCAGCAGTAATTAAAGTAAATGTGGTTTGGAGGTGTTTCAGCTATAAAACTTAAAGTGTAATTTTGGGTAAAACTTAAGTCGTATGGTGTCTATTTCCCACAATGTGCCTGTTAACAACACTGCAATTCTAAGTACTGAGTGTAAAATTAATTTACCTAAATCTCCATCATCTTTTCTAAATTATACCTTAGCTCTTTCCAGCTGATTATATTAATAGATCTGAGCATTGCCTATTCAGGGCTGAAATGACTTCTGGTCTTCCTGAGAAAAAGTGATAAAGTATAACAACACTGCACACATTTCCCCCCCTCCCTTCACCTACTTCTCGTGGCCTCATCCTTGCAGCCCTCATTAATCCTTCTCCCCTCCAACGATTTAAAGAGCTGGAATGTAGACGATCACAGCAAACACTTAAAAACGGCCTCAAATTCGCAATTACTGGTTGTGTTGATCCCAACAGAGAACAAAAACCAACAGTTTTCCCTTTTTATCGAAGAAGCTTTGCTGGTTTTCATTTAGTTCAGATTTGGGTTCCTTAATTCCACCCACTTTTAAAGGTGAGATACAGGCTGTTTTCCTGCTTAAACTGTCATTCACACCTAATGACGTAATGAAGTAATGTTGAAAGCGGACTTGATCCAGACAGAGTTCCTGGAGGAGCTGGTTGAATTCCCTTGTGCTGCAGACACTTCTGCAGGATCGGGTGAACCCAAAAGCAACGGCGTCTGGCCCTCGGTCATATCTAAGACCTCCAGACCAGGTACAGAGCAGCAGTCCAACTGATCTGAGCCATAGTTGAGAACAGATGAAGTGGCGGGACAGATTTTGTTTGTTTAGTTTTAGTGATTGCGAATTATACAGCGTCCAAACTCTGGTGTTTACGCAGCACATCACAGGCGTACACACATAAGTTTGCGTTAGGTGTGGCTGTAGCATTAATGCCCGTTGTCTGCGCTGCTGTTTAGGTCTGAATGGTCTGTGTTTACACGCTAAGTAAGAGAGAGAGGGAGGGAGAGAAAGAATAACATGCAACTTGTCGACTCCTTCAAATTTAAGTCGACTTATGCTACGGGAGTTGACGTGTTGACGTTTCTGTCAATGCCTTCGTACGTTCTATAATTAAATTAATTCTCCACTCAATTTAGCATTTTTTTAAAACTCATAAGTTATAGTCACTTTGTTTGTGTTCAAACATCTCCTGTAAACTGTAGGGGAGCATATAGTCATGGAATTTATTCAGTATAATAAGAGTATTAAGGTTGACAATATCATGTAGTTTTAGAACATTACAGTATTTATATATATATATATGTAATTTATCTATTTCTTACTATGCACCACGTACCATGCATATTGTAAGTCTTCCAATCCTCACACAACTCCAACAAGAAACCTCACATTGTTCACTTCACTTTATTGCCAGTGTTATTGTCAAAGTTATTTGGCGACATTGATAAGAGAAAAAAATGAGCAAGTCAGTCCTGAAAAATGCAGATAAGCAAAGTATAAGCATAGATACGGATGTCATTCTCTCCGTAGTGAATGACTGCGTGGATCTGAAAACAACTATTCTATTCCTTATATATATATGGAATGAATGGAATTAAAATTATTTTAAAGTGGATTGGATATTAGCGCTTTTGCTAAATTACTAATTAAACAAAGAAACAGGAAAGCCAGACAAAGAAATTACAAAAGAAATAGAATCTGTAGAGACTTTTTTTTTTTCTTTAGGTGGTTTTAGGTAGACATATTCTGGCCATTGATCTACTAGTACTGACCAAGGGAGTAATTATCCATGAAACTCTGCTGGTTCATTCTGGAATAGATTCATAGCCCTTGTTATACCATGTCCAGGTGTTGACAAAAGTACGCTTTCAGCCAATGTAGTGAGGTTTGCATTCTAAAACGAAGATGATAAAATGCTTTATTCAGTCATCCCATAATACACTATCAACACGACCAACATTAGCAGTAGTTTAGTGAGTGAAAAGACACAGGCAGCAGCTTAATGCTTTAATTAACCCTTTGATCCATGAATTATGAGAATGTTAGTCAACATTCTTTTTCTAAGTGTTTTTATTCGTCTTAAGGACTGAAAAAAACTATGTGAAATAATGAAATATTTTTTATATAAACCTATTTTGTCCACTCAGATGGACAACGTGTGTTTCAGCAAAGAAATTACTATTTAAAACACAATATCAGAACAGTGTGAAATAAAACATTTTAATGCAGTTTTTGTTTAAGAAGAGAACAATTAGTCTAATAATAACAGGCAATTGATTTACATGTAAACGTGTTAGTGCATATATATATATATATATATATATATATATATATATATGCATCTTCTTTTAAAATCAATCCACATGATACATCTATATATATATATATATATATATATATATATATATATATATATATATATATTTTACCACATAAATTACCCTTGAAAATGTTGATGTTACAATACAGAATACAAAGTAAACAAATATCTATCAAAAATGTTCCTTAGAACAGTGTATGACATACATATCATACATAAATAAAAAAAAAATCTATCTTTGTTTTTGATAGGTTACTAAGTGGTCACATGACCCTGATGTCACTTTATAGGTGAAGTAATGCACCTGTGTCTAGAGACTAAGCCCTGAGCAACACCTGTATGGTCAAAACATGTCGGCTTTTTTACCCTGATCTTGTCATGTATTATTAAAGGCTTTTTAATTTACTTCCTCTTTCTTCACTTGAAATTGCCTGGAATAATCTTTGTTTGGAACAGACTGAACCTCTTTATCCAAGAGCACCTAATATACTACTTATTTAAGACACTGCGACCTTTTGAGCTACCAGCCTTTTTAACACTTTATTCTACTTTGTATTATAACATCAACATTTTCATGGGTAATGTATCTGGTAAAATATATAAAGATGTATCATGTGGATTGATTTTAAAAGAAGATGCATATGTATATATATATATATATATATATATATATACATACATACATACATATCAGAGGACACAATGACAATGGAAGCTGATGCAAGCCAGTTAGACTTTTAGACTTTCTCCAAACATAGCAGATACAGATACTGTTGTGGTCATGGAAAACACTTCAGCAGAAATATTATCATTTTACAAAGTGCCAACTGCCAAACACTCTTATATACAAAATCATATATTGCTGTATATTATTGCTTGTCAGAAAAAAAGTGCAGCACTTACACATTTGTACATGACGCTGACACCAACCGATTACATTTGTTCAGCCGGTGAAATTGGGCCATTTTGCATTCCAGCGCCATATCTGTTTAAATTAAACTTGTCATGCTCAGAATAAGGTGGCTGTCAAAGTGTGTAAACCAGTGATGGCTTGACACGGAAATAAATAAATAATGCCCTTCGTGGTGGTCAGCAAAACAGTCCTGCTTACGCTTATGTACTATTTCCTAAAACAAAGTTCATGCTCTATGTGGACTTAACAGGGTTGTGCGTAAGTTTTACAATTGAATCTGTTGTTTATTAGTTGTGATTAGTATTCCCTTAGTTTAAAGCAGGGGTGTCTAACTCATTTTAGTTCAGGGGCCACATTAAACCCAATATGATCTGACCCTAACCCTAAAATAAAAACAGTCAAATTACATTATGATCATGTTAACATCTATGTTTCCCTCATCAACAACTTGATGCTTCTTAAGAAAAGCAAGAGTAATTTAAATTTTTAATTTTCTGCTTCAGTTTATCAGGTTGTCATTTGCACATGTGCAGAACAACATACATTTCAATTACAAAAACACTAAACTTTTAGTAACAGGCAGAATATTTCTAAAATTACACTTATTTCTCTTCACATATTTCAGGTGGTTCATGTTTTTTCAGGTTTTTTAAAAGGATGTTTTTTAGTATAAATGTTTTAATGTAATGTAACTTTTTCCGCTTAAGATCTTCAGTTTTCATTATTTCTATTTAATTATGATCATATTTTACTGCACTGACCCAATTGAGATCTCATTATTCTGTATGTAGAACCTGAATTTAAAAAAAAGTACAACTTTTCAATAGAAATGCACCGATTGCAAAATTCTTGGCTGATACCGATTTCCGGTTTTTGAGGGGGTCTGACCTGCCAAAACCGGTTTTTCCGATATCGATTTTCTATCTAAGAAATCATTATAATCATACAATAGACACCATATTTGCTTGGCTTGAGAATAAAACATCAAAAACAAGAAATAGTGAGTTTCAACAGTGCCCCCTGAGCAGATTTATTTAGAACACTGACCATAACATTCAGGAAAAAACTAAAATATTAAGACAAACAAAAGATAAAGTGCACCATGCGTACTTGAAAACTGGTTCTCTAAGTAAATCACATTTTAGGCCTTTGATTTCTTTTCACATTTCAAAATAAGTGCATGATTTCATATAGGCCTAGGATGAAATAAAGTGCACTATATGTTCTTGTCAAATGAAACTGGTTCTCATAACATATTTTTAACATTTGCATTTGACCTCTCTTGACATCTCTAAATAAAAAAATAACGTGGACTCAAGTGTTTTATCAGGTTGACGAAGCCTTTATCGTCCAGTGCCATGAACTCCATTATTTTTCGAGTGGTGGCTTTAGACTTCTCAATACTCGTGTCGAACATAGGTGCGATGGGGGGGTGTTGTTGCTGTGACTCAGGTACATCCCTTTTAGCAACTGTGTCTTCTTTATACTTGCTAAAAAAGCCCGGGTGCTTCTTTTCCAAGTGGCGTATTAAGTTGGTTGTTCCATAAGTCTTAGGCGTTGATCCTCCACGGCTTACTTTAGACTTACAATCATTACACATAGCCTGTTTCGGTTCGTCCTGGCACACGGTAAAATATATCCAGATCAACGACATGTCTGTTTTGCTTTGGTTCAGTTTTGATCTGTCCGCGTTGAGCTGCTGCGCATGCGTGTCAGCGTGACCGGCCAAAAACCGGAAATTACGACAGTGACCGGCCGGTCACCGATTGGGCCGATTGGATAGAAAACCAGCGTTTTTGATTGCCGGCCAATTGACCGGTGCATCTCTACTTTTCAATAAAGTAAACAAGTAAAACCTTTTTTTGCAATAAATGACACAATACTTACTGAACTAAACAAAATTATAAGTTTCAAAAGTATCCAAAAATAAAGACTTTAAAAGTGACTTACTGTGGAGGAAATGTGTTTGATCACGTCATGAATTGAGATAAAAAAGTCATCACTAAGAGATGGAAAAAAGTCATAAATATGAGATTAAAAATGCATAACTATGAGATTAAAAGATGAAATTATAGGTTATGAGATACAACCTCAAAATTCTGAGATAAAAAGTAATAAACGAGATTGAAAAATGTCTAATTATGAGAAAGGTGTTACATTTTAAAATAAAGTCAAAATTCTAAGCTAAAAAAAACTGCATAATTAGGAGATAAGGTGATGAAATTGTAAGATAAATTCAACATTCTGAGGTAAGAAGTAAGGATTATGAGACACAAGTCATAAATATCATATATAAAGTCAGTTTCTCTCCACTGTTTAGTTTGAAAACCTAACAAGTCTATTCTGAGAATGTAAGTAGTGTAAAGTACAAATATTTATGAACTAATGTAGGGAGTAAAAGTAAAAAGTTGCTAGAAAAATAAATACTGAAGGTAGCGAAGGCAGCCATGGTCTAGTCGGCTTGCGATCGACGGGTCAGCAGTTTGATTCCCGGGACTGGCAGAGAGTTGTTGGCTGATGTGCCCTTGAGCAAGGCACTTAATCCCCCCTCCATCTGCTACCCAGGCGCCTGATATGGCAACTCACTGCTCCTAGTTTACATGTGTGATGCATGATCTAGTGATGGGTTAAAAGCAGTGTAGTGCATGTTAACGTGTTCTAAAGTACAGATACATACAAAATAATCTAAGTACGGTAGCAAAGTACTTCTACCTACTCTGGTCTCAGTTCCATTTTATCTGTCGAGAATAAATCCCACTGACACAACAACATATTTCATCCTAACTGTGTGTGAGTGTGTGTTCAGTCTAAGGTTGAACAGATGTGAACCTATGCTAAAGTGAGCTGCTGGTGGACAACCTCTGGCACTGGACAGCTGCAAAGTTATCACAGTGCTAATTCCCCCCCCAGAGTGAGGATTACTGGCAGAGATTCATGCCTGAAATATGAGCGGCAAGGGACCAGAAAGCACAGAGGACAACAAACTAGGTCTGTTCCACACCAACCACCCCCAAAGTAAAGCCACTCAAGCCATTTTTCAGCCTTTTACATTTTTAAATATATCATCTGCTTCTTCCTCATATCAATGCTTTGATTTCTGACTATGTTTGACCCGCTGGATTTTCAATGACATATTCTAAATGTTTCTTTTGAATATAAATTAAACATATTTCCAACCTTCACCATAACTAGCATAATTGCGCTCTGCCTCAGCTACAAGATCCAGTGATTTAATTCAACTTTATAATTCATGCCTTTGTCGTCCAACATGTGAGGATGCACTCATTGACTTTTAGGAATAATAATAATTTAAAAAAAGGATAAAACAACCCTTTCCTAGATCTTTTAGACATCCGTAGAGAGTATATAAAAGTGAAGAACACAAAGTACATGAAACACAGAGGTGTAGATGTTCACAAATTTAAATTATACAGATGGAAACAACATCTTTCTGCCTCTTTAGGTGCATTACTTTTACACATAGACACCATGGTGGCAGTTCCCAAATTAATTTTCCTCTCTATTTAACATGAAGTGATTTATAACCATTTAGTAGAATATTCTTGTCAAGTGCATCTTAAGCACATGGGTCTCCTGCACTTGAACAGGAAGGACTCCACTCGTCTTATATTTTTATTGATTTAGGTGGAGTGACATAGCAAATAATGAAACAGTACAACCATAGATGATGCAGTAGTTGTAGTAGAAGTAGTAGAAGTACACATAGAAGTCGAAGAAGGTGAAAAACCTGTAGACATAAAACAATAAGAGAACTTAAGTTCATTGTCATTTACACACATATATATATATATATATATATATATATATATATATATATATATATATATATATATATATATATATATATATATATATATATATATATATATATATATATATATATATATATATATATATATATATATATATATATATATATATATTGGCCTATATCACTTATTGGCCAATATCAGATATTGCCTTTTTTTACCCTCCAATATCTGCATCGGCCCCAAAAATCTAATACCAGTCAGGCTCTACTTCCTGGTTCTAGTCAGGACTTGGGGAACAGCGGATGTACTGCAGTGGTCTAATATTAACGTTTGTGTACATTAGTGTTTAGAGTTACAGTTGCAGTAAAATAACATACAACAAAATATTATAGGCAATGCACAATAGTTTGGCAAAAATGAGTTCATTTATCTATTCATCTATTCAGTCATTCATTTTATGTTATTTCATCTTTTAGGTTTTCCTTGACACTGAAGGCGCTGCAGGATTAAAGGCTCTGTTATCACTTTTATAGCAGCATCATACACTTGGGCCTCAGAAATCATTTGTAAAATATGGAAAATCACATCATAAGCTTATGAACTAGTACAGCAGGGAGGTTGAAAAGAAGGTTATGTAATACCATCTGCAAGTTCTGGTAAAAGATACAGCAAGAAAATCATAAGAAAAATAAAAAAAATCCAGTCAGAGGCAGGAGTAAAGAAGACTAAGTACAAGTATATTGTGCTGGGATTAGGTCTTCCATTTCTATTTAGAACTGCATTTATAGCTTTTACAGCTATAATATGCATCTCTAAGTATTATGGGCAGTACGGCGCGATCTGACTAACAGGTTTTTTTATTCGTTTTTCTTTTTCCAAGTTGAAAAATGCAGACTATACTAATTTCATTACAGAGCGATCCTTCTTCTGCTTGGATATTTGTCCTATCTTTGTAAAGTTTAAGACTGAAAGTAGTTGTGTAAAAATAATAAATGTAGTACCTGAAAATAATTAGATTCAACTGAAAAACCAAAGAAGTTCACTTCATTACTGTTACTTACAAAGTTTAATCGTAACAATATAAATATGCTATTACTCCTATTCTTAGATGCCTTCAGATTAAAAAAAAGGCAGGGTTTATTGTTTTGTATGGCATGACACAGTGATTAAATTATTGTCGAGCAGTTGTTTATCTTAAGAGAATACAGCAGGATAAGGTCTGCCTCTAAGGTTGTCTAAAACACACTTTATCTCAAATATTATGGCATGTTATGTAAGGATTTTCATGTTTGATGATTGGCAGCTCCAAAGATAAGTTAAAGATACAGTTGTTCTTGGTTTAATAATTTATTCAGATCACATAGAAAATATAAAAGTCACTGCCCACGGGGTTCGGGCCCAAAAAGCCCCCAATTCTGGGTCTTCTTGGGTGACTCCATGAGTTATGGCAACACCCCCTCCTCTAGTTTTTGACAAATTGCACTGTGGTATTTTTTATCATGTTTTGTTTAATGGCTGAATTCATTTACGAGTATGACTGTTACTGTCTTATGCAAGACACAAACATAATCAAGTGGTGCCAGGCATAACAAACCCTGCCCTTTTCGCACACATCTTCCTGATTTGCCCTATCTCTTATCATTGCGAAAACACATTTTTGGTGACCTTTGACCTACATTCACAAAAATATAATGAGATCTATTCTGGACCATCTCACACCTTTCCTGAAAATGTCATGGAAATCAGTCTGGTAGTTTTTGTGTAAAACTGCTGACACAGACTAACAAAAAGAGAACAAGAGATGCCAGGCAACTTCACACACATTTTGCCTGATTTGCCCTATCTCTTGTCATTGGTGGCATTTACATGCACAGGCCATTTCTCAATACCAAGTCCGCGAGGTTCTGGACTGATGTACGTGGCAGTTCGAACCTAGCAAGTTCGACCTGGGAGTACAGTCTCTGGAGGACGGTAGAACGCTGGACAGTTATTCTGCAATTGGGATGGCAGTGTACTTATGTCTCAAACTAAGCCAGTCTCGACTTACCCACTTCCCGTTATAGGACGGCACATCTCCGAAAACTTCAGAGCAAATTTGAAACCACACGCTATCATGATGAATCCACCACAGATTTAAAGTTTCTAACATCTACATTCTCACTGAAAATAAGCTTAAAATTACATTTCGTGATACTTAAACGGTAGTATTTCGATGTTTTTAACTTACAGTTGTGGGTCCTCTCCTCCACCATTGTTGCTTTGAAATGCATTCTGGGATAGGAGCCTTCCCCAAGTCCGCACAATTCACCACCTGATGGATCCTCGATAGAATGGGCGTGCCAAGAACACTTCAGGGAATTTCAACCATTCTGGGTGTTATGTGAACTTGTGTATTGGGACAGTACTTGGGCTGCAACTGATGACGTCCTTACGAAAACACAAGTACGGACAAGAACGCAGATTGAGAAACGGCCACAGAGAAATTCAATTACAATTGCATTATCCAACTTGCTTTCTCCGGATTCTTAAACTCCAGTTTGATTCGATTCCACTCAGATTAAGGTGTTTACATGGCTTTTAAAACCCCAAATTTAAGCAGAGTAAGGCAATAATTTGAGTTTGTCATAGTGCATGTAAACATACCTACTGTGAGGACACATTTTTGGTGATCCGGACCTTTGACCTACATTCACCAAAATTTTATGGAATCTATTCTGGACCACCTTAAAGGATTCCTGAAAATGTCATGGAAATCGGTCCAGTAGTTTTTGTGTAAGGTTGCTGACAGACAAAAACAAAAAGACTAATAAAACAACTCTCAGGGGGCAGGTTAAAAACTTTACCCTCACCTTCCCTTTGGAGGGGGGGGCGGTGTAACTATTGGAGACTGATCTATCGAGGGTGTATATAATATATAAGCCCCAAACTACATATAAACCCATCCATAATGTCTCCCATCCCACATGAAAGTGGACTTTTCCTCAGTGCATTAGTATTTGTTGAACTGTATTTTCCATCTGGCTTCCATGTGTAGCCATGTAGCTTTGAGAGTCCACCGTAAAACTTCCCCATCTTGGCCTTGGTGGCCTTTGTGACTTTGGGCTGCTTATTTTCATCTCTGTGACAGCTGCTACAGAGAATAAAGCCTTTTCCCTTTCACCTTCATAGTTGGGGGCAGCGATGGTTATGGACTCTGCTTTTTCTCCTGGAGTCACAACTGATGTTTATACTTTGGCCTGCTGGCACCAAAGCACCTGACTATCTGACTTTTACCTGAGAGAGCCAGGAATTGTGCTTGTTGCTGCGGTTACTGTGTGAGACCCTAGAATGAGTCAGAATCAACTACAAGGGCTTTTGCAAGGCCACTTTCCCGCTGGCAGGACCTGGGGCATAAAGTCACATCACTTCTCTCCTGAGGCAGGGTCTAGAAAAAGAGAACAAACACAGGGAGGATTTTTTTTTTATATTTATTTTTATTTTATTTATTCATTTTTGCTAACTCAGTGTGTGTGTTTAACGGTCAAGGCTTGGGTATGTAGGCGGTACTGACAACAGGAATGTTTGTGGTTTTACCAAGCATTCATCTTCACTGACCGCAACCTGTGACATTTGGGAATTCAGTCAAAGATAATGCTACCATGATGAGATACAGAGCTCGGCATTCTACCTACACATTTCCTGATTCAAAGGGATGAGATTCCTGGAGAGAAAATAGTCTAAAATAAATTACTTTTTAAAATGTCAGTGTCTTTAAATGACAAAGGAAGTCTATATATCGTATAAGCGGCGGTGGTAAAAGTACTCACATACTGTTCTTTATATAGATGTACAGCTGCTGGTGTGAAAAAATAGTCTGGTGAAAGTATTGGTTCAACTCCTTTACTGAAGTAAAAGTAAAAAAGTACAACTTCTGAATTTTAATAATGTGTTTAACAAAAAGAAAGTAAAACACCATTTTTGACGTGAATGAAATATTTATTTAACCAGGAAAAATCTAAAAAGTTTCAAGAGTATCCACAAAATAAAGTCATTAAAAGTGTGTTACTGTGTAGATAATGTGTTTGATCAGTTCACTGTACTCATTTTAGTGGGTATGGGCAGGAAATTCTGGGGGAAAAAAAAATCACCATTATGACATTTAACAAATGCATAAGATTCAAAATTCCTTTATTGTCATTCAGACATTATACCAGACAGGTACTCAGCCGATCGAAATTTTGTTTATGTCTGGCTCCACTTAAAACAGCTTTCTTAAATTAATATATGTACATGAGTGAGAGTTTATGTACGTAAGATAATATATCTACAGTTAAATAAACAGAAGAAATAAAAACAGTCCATTAAAAATCCTAACAAAGTCTTGCACAAAAATGTGCAAATATGAGTGAGTACAGTCCATTTGGGGGGTGAGGGTGGGGGGTGGGGTGGGGGGGGGGGGTTTGAGACGGTAAGTTCAGGAGTTATTATGAGGAGATAACTATGTGATAAAAAGTCATTAATATGATATAAATAATGCTTAATTATGAGAAAAAATGTTGAAATTCTCAGATAAAAAGTCACAATCATGTGATAAGAGTAATAATTGTGATGTATAAAGTCACAGTTTCTTTCCTGCACTGATTTTCCCTTTGAACTGACATCTATTTAGTTTGAAAAAATACCAGGTCTATTCTGAGAATGTAAGGAACATAAAGCATAGATATTTATGCACAAATGTAGGGAATACAGGTAAAATAATTTGCAGAAAAATAAATACTCCAGTAAAGTAGATACCTAAAAAAAATCTACTGAAGTACAGAAACAAAATACTTGTACTTAGTGACTACCCACCTCTGCATATACAGTAAGACAATGTTTACATGCTCACACTTATTCCAAAGCTGACAATATTGTGAATTTGACAGGTATAATATTCCATTTAGGATATTCATATTGTGAATGGAGCATTCTGATTCAGACATGTGGCTTCTGCTGATAATATTCTGTCTTCAGAAGGAGGATTCTTTGGACACATCTACAGCACATTCTGGAAAGGAGTCTAATTTGGATATTTTACTGCAGGTTGTGACACTATTTACAGTTAGAGTAAAGACAAAGAGCCTCTATGGTAGATACTGACACTAAGGGAAATCTACACAAAAGCACACCAGAGGATATCAACAGCTTTATGGATTTGAGCAAATATCAAAAAGTTAATCTTTTTCAAATGGTGTTTGAAGGAAGAAAAGGGGCAGGTGGTGGTTTGCCACAAGTAAAACTGTTTTTAATGGGGCGCATCCTAATGTGAACCTTACTCACCCCAAACAGCTGTGTTCCATACATTACTGGAGAAACGGATTTCAGATGGTTGGGTCTATTTTTGGCCTCTACTAAAAGTTCATTATTATCCATTATCCATAAGGTCCATACTATCCATGAAGCTCATTGTTTCAATTTAAAATAGATGTAAAAGTTCAAACTGTACTGTTTCTGATTTGGTTTGGTTTCAGAGTCAGAATATTTTATTGTACTCGTGGGTAAATTCGGTTTACAGTGAGTCACCTCGTATTGTAAGCGTTCAGGACAACACAGGACAAGACGAAGTGACGACAGTGCTGAGGCTAAAAAGCAAGATAAGTTAAAACATCAATAAAGGATAAAAATGTGCCATCCATAAAAACAAGATAAAACAAACAGTAAAATAAATAAACACATAAATAATGCTCTTACTTATTGGCTGCTAGTACAAAGCTTTTGATTTCTGTTTGTCAGCAACTTGACGCAAAAAACTACTCGACCAATGCCCATTAAATTTTCAGGAAAGGTGTGAAGCAGTCCAGAATAGATCCCATTACATCATGTTGAATGTAGGTCAGAGGTCCAAATGTGTTTTCACAATGATCAGATAAAGGACAAATGAGGACTTTTCTTGTCATTCCTTGTCTACTCAGTTTTACATATAGCTTCTTTTTGTTCACACTGTTGACGTACATCAACATCAGAACATTGAAGGCCAATTTTGAAGACTCGAGATCAAAAGTCAAAGTCAATTTTTGCATATAACTTTTGACCTATTGATCTTAGAGATTTCCAATGAGCACCATGTAAAGGTTTTTGTGACGGTTTTGGACGCTCCAAAGATGAGTTCAAGATACAGTTGGTCTCAGTTTTATAATTTATTCAAGTCACATGGAAAATATGAAAGCCAACCCTGGTCCCTGTGGAGAGGGCTCAGGCCCAAAAAGCCCCAAATTCCATGTCTGAATTGACAATCTCATCTTGGGTGACTCTACCCACATCATCTGGCTCCGCCCTCTAAACCTCACCTATTGAGATGGCTTGCGAACCTCAGCCCACACCCTAGTTACCTAAGAGATGTAACGTCCAAAAGTGTGTGTGTGTGTGTGTGTGTGTGTGTCCGTGTGTGCGTGCGTGCATTCTCAAAACAATATCCCAGTTCACAACATATGATCTCAACCATGCCTTTATCACTTCACATGTGCTGAGCTGTCAGGCCTCAGACCAGCTCAATATGTAAACTAATAATAGCAACCAAAATGTTCACCTTTCAACTCTGCATCCTGTGTGTATAGATTTTAAACTGTTGACCCAAGAGGTCAGAGGTCACTGGATCAATACTTCTCTCAACACTACTCTCTCTGTCTTCTCTTCGGGTACTCTGTCTTCTCTCTGGGTACTCTGGCTTCTCTCTGGGTACTCTGGGTACTCTGGCTTCTGTCCGGGTACTCTGGCTACTCTCTGGGTACTCTGGCTTCTCTCTGGGTACTCTGGGTACTCTGGCTTCTCTCTGGGTACTCTGGCTTCTCTCTGGGTACTCTGGCTTCTCTCTGGGTACTCTGGCTTCTCTCTGGGTACTCTGGTTTCTCTCTGGGTACTCTGGCTTCTCTCTGGGTACTCTGGCTTCTCTCTGGGTACTCTGGCTTCTCTCTGGGTACTCTGGTTTCTCTCTGGGTACTCTGGCTTCTCTCTGGGTACTCTGGCTTCTCTCTGGGTACTCTGGTTTCTCTCTGGGTACTCTGGCTTCTCTTCGGGTACTCTGGCTTCTCTCTGGGTACTCTGTGACCAACTCGGCCACAATCCTGCATGTTTTCGATGTGTTCGTCTTCCAACACACCTGATCCAAATGATAAGTCTGTCGTCAAGCTCTGCAGAAGTCTGATAACGACTGTCAGGTGTGCTGAAAGACGAAAACATCTGAAACATGCAGGATCTATAGGACCAGGGTTGGCCACACCTGGGGTAATCACTTAATCTAAATTACCCATGGGTGTGAATGTGCAAGTGATTGATTGTTTGTCCCTATATGTTCAACCCTGAGATAAACTGGCAACATGTCCAGGGTGTAACACGCCTTCGCCCAGAAGAAGCTGGAATAGACTCCAGCCAACACTGTTATACCTTTACTTCAAACATGTAGAAAATAAAATCAATGCAAATGTTGCTATTAATGTTGCTAGCTGCTTAGTGACTTTGGTTATCTCCTCCGTCATGACGTTTAGCGACTTACGAATCTCCTCTACATCGTCTTCCATTTGTGGATTGTAATTTGGTTTCTGTGTGGGTGGCATTTTCAAACATTATTTTGACACCTTTACTCTGTTTCAAATGTTTGTTGCTCTTCTGTTAGCAAAGCAATGATCACCAGTCACACCACCTCCACACCTGTGTGTGATCTCAAAATCAAGCATAAAACATCAATAATGATACACAAAAGGTCGATAAGTAAACAAAAGAGGAAAAAAATACATTCACACACACACACATTGACACTTATACACATATAATAAATTAAAATAAATTAAAATTATACATATCACAGTTATTATTTTATATGAATATTAATGTAATACTACTACTACTACTACTACTACTACTACTACCACTACTAATAATAAAAATAAAAACAAAAAATATGACAATGTATCACATCCTCACTCTCATAAACACCAATGCTCATTTGTAAATTATCATATTAGATCAGGGGTGTCAAACCCCAGTCCTGCATATTTTAAATATGTCCCTCTTCCACATGATTCAGTTTAACCATTTAACTCCTGACACTTTAGCAGTTCCATGGTAAAAAAAAAAAAAAGTAAATAACTAAATGTATACAAATTAAACAAAATAAGTAACAAAATAAACAAAAAGTAATACATATTTACAAAACTATAAATAACATGGAAAAATGTGCAAAACAAATACTAAAAAAGAGAACTAGTATTGACATTTGGTGCCAGTAGTTTTGCCTTTTTCTAAATTAGTTGCCTTTTGACACCGGTTCCATGAACAAAAGTCAATAGGGAGCATGTGAGAGTGAATGAATAATGATCACTAATGTAAAGTACTTTGGGTGACATGAAAAGCACTATAGAAATCTGATCCATTATTATTATCATTAAAAGAATACAGTAAAAAAAGGAAAATGATTGAATTCTTCTGAATATTTAAACCAAACCATCCATTCAGAATGCATAAGCGCCGACACTTAAGAGTTAATAATCAGCTCCTCATCAGTTCTGCAGGAGACTAATAATGATGTAATGGTTTCCAGGTGTGATGGAAGAGGGAAACATCTAAAACATACAGGACTGGTTGTAAATTACATGCATTCTTTAGAACCATATAAAAGTGTTTAACCAAATCCAACCTCAGAATAGGGGGCGTTGCTAGCAATGTGGGACCCATTAAAGCTAAATGTTGTGGACCCATTTGTAAAAGTCAGTGTTGTCTTTTTTATTTGTCTGACTGATTTGTCTGGTGTTACTAAAGCAGATGAAAAAGCAGGATATTTGTGAAGAAGAACCTGGTCAACTTTAGAGAAAATTAAAAAAAAAAAAATATGGTAGTATTTTTCACTTTCCTTAAAATGAAAACCCAAGGCACCAAATTCAAATTTGAACAGATATGTCTCTGTTGTGGAACAAAATTAACAACTGGCGACAACTGACAAATGGAAGAGTTTTATGGTTTATTTACTTGTTGAGCGAGAAGAACAAGGCTTTGGAAGAGGTATTTTTGTCTTGTGATTACATGTGTATACAACTTTGAATGGCAGGGATTAAACCCGCTGTGATGTTTCTGTAGAAAATCAATATAACTGCTCTTCAGTATTGATTTGAGTTATGTTTGCAATCTATCAAAGTGGTTAAATAAAACCAGATGAACAAAAACAAAACACTCATGTTAATGTTAATAGTCAAACTTAACATGAATTTTACATTTTAAACAATGCACCAATATGTGTGCAAGTGTTAGTTGTGCAGCTTGTATTAAGATAATCCAAAATTATTAAAACAGCCAAGAGAAGATCCATTTAAGATGAGGAGGAATACAATGAGAGTCAAGCCTAAGAAACTTCAACTAGGAAGAAAACATTTGAATACAACTCAACAGAAGCAGAAAACACACTTCAGTTCCTCTTCACAATGGTCAAGTCTTTCCTCTTGTTCCTAACTTTCTGTTCCAAGATTCCACAAACATCAAAGGCAGGAGTCTCAAACATACATATAATACCCCTCAAACCCTTTAACAATTATTTTAAAAATTACCAATTTTGTATGACATATATGTTAGACTTATGTCTTTTCATATATTTCTATAGTTGATTGTCATTTGGGGTTTTATAAATAAAATTTAATTGAATTCAAAGTAAAATAATCCCTCACTCCCACCGTCCATCATTAGATCAATGAATATGGCGGATGCTTTTTCTCAAACAATCGCCTCAGTCACTGATTCTCCTGCAATTTCTTTCTTGTTTATCCAAATGAGTAACAGTTTCTCCATCTCGTCGTTCAGTGATGACCTGTTTTTCGATATCACAGAGATGCCTTTGGAAGGGGTTGCTTCTTTTAAGGCCATATTCCTTTGCGATATCACTCAACCGCGTGTCATTTTCATATCTTTTTATCATCTCCTGTTTCACTTCTTATCACTTTCTTTGGGCTCAAGATGAATGACAAATTCGTACTGTAATAAAGTTTCAATGAGCACACTGGGAAAAACTCAGGAAACAACAGTAACTCTGATGAATGAGGGTCAAAGGGTCACGAAAAGCATCATGGGTAGCTTCCTCATAGCCAATTGGATGCTATATACAGTACATACATGATGTATTTACGTACATTACGTAGTTATGTACAGTAGTGTACATTTGTATGCCTAAGGAGTTTTGTTTCGCACATTGATTTTTTTTTTTCGTATTCAGAGACGAAAAATTGAGGCCAAGGATTTTCGTTACTTGGATTAGCTGGTTCTTTTGTAAGTAGAGGTACCACTGTACAATAAATTAAAGTAAATTAAATGAAATATGCTTAAGAAGGATTTGGAAGAAGTAAAAAAAAACGTACATACTCTTACCACAAATCTTTCCCTATGATCTCTATAGAGCAATTATTATTTTATATGAATGTCAATCTACTACTACTACTACTACTACTTCTACTAATAATAATAATAACCAGCATGACTATATAACAATGTATGAAATCATCACTCTCCTGTACACCAATACATCAATAACCATTTATGAATTAGCATACTAGCATTAGCATCAGTGCTCCCATATTAGCAAAAACTGGAAATGACAGTAGTCATGTCATTTTTACACATCAGTGTGTGCATACATTCAGGGACCATTAAAGGCCACTACAGTCTTGTGGTAAAATAAAGGTGCACAAACACACATACATAGACCTCTAAAGCCAAGGGCACAATGTCCGATAAAAAACATCTACTCATACAACAAACACAATCAGATTTTTAGATCTGATTTGGTAACAAAAAGTCTACTGGTTAACAAGCTGCAGGCTATACTAAGATGAATAATGACATGGGATTTGTTTTAGGAGAAAGAACACTGTTTTTTTATTTTTATTTTCTTCTTTTTCTTAGAATTGCTGTGTATTATTATCCAAATGGTTATTGCTCATGACTCACTGAATGCTGTTATACAGGAGCAGTGCTCTTTTCCACCCACCATCTTGCATTGGAACACACAGGCATACACAAACATGCCCTGATGCTGTGGCAGCGCTGTTTATGCTAAACGTACTATAGTTAAAGTACACACACTCAGGCTTTTTTATATGTTTGGTGGGTTTTGCTGCATATTGATTTTTCCCTCCGAACAAAAGCCTTGTAAAAGGTGAAAGCAACATATGAGTGATTACTGATTAGGCAGGCTCAGATCTGATGCTCTATGCTACTGAGAGGCTGTCAGTTTTCCTTTCCCGCTCCATCCTTTTATTCCTGCCTGTCGGCCAGCAGACTGGACAGAAGGTCAGTGAGTTGATCGGTGCCAAAACTCTGAGGATTTTACCCCCCTCCCCCTTTCTCTGGTTTTCCCTTTCAGATATGCAGATTCTGGACCTCCTAATGAGAATATGTTACTCCCAGATACCATCTGTTCTACTTGCACTCTGTATGAGAAAATAAAGAACATGTGACATCATTCCAATAATACTGATTAATCAAAGTCATGGGGTAGTTGCCCTTTGTAGAACTGCGTCACAGTCTGTTTTTTTTTCTTCTTTTTGCGTCCACATAAAAAGCATGTTGATACAGATCCCGTCCTGCAGCACTCACACGAACAGATACATCTATGGATTTAGGGATCAGAATGATAGATCAGATTACCTTCATTTAACCCTTGGGTACGGCTAATTGACCCCACCCCCAACTTTGTAAATAAAAGCAATAAGTACAGATGACAGAGAAACCTCAAAACACATTTTGCTTTCATCATACCAACACCTTAACAGAAGTAATGCATATGTCCCTCCTGTAATTAAAAGTTCCACCTTTTTTTACTTCTGCCAAGGAGGTTATATATTACCTTGTGTTTGTTTGTCAGCAAGATAACTCAAAAAGTTATGGAACGTTTTTGATGACACTTTCAGAGACAATTGATAATGCATCAAGGAAGAAACCATAACTTTTTGAGCTATAAAGGTCAAAGGTCAGGGTCACAGTGAAGGTCAAAAGCTAAAACACATAAGTGGTGATATAGAATCCAGACAAAATAGTATCACACAGTTTTTTCATTCACTTCATCTTACCTTCAAACATCAGATGAGATAACACCGATAGGTTCAATGATGTCACGTTTTGACGTCGTATGTCGTCAAGCGAATGGTATATTTTCAAAATGTATGACCTTTACCTTAAAGCAGGGTTATTGACATGTTTTGTTAAATCTGACAATATCTTGTGCTTCATATTTAACATTAGATCTAACATGTGAAATGTGGTCGAATGTTGAAATGGACCTAAAAAAACGGGACAGAGGTATTGCTAATGACCGATAAAATAAATTGCTAGTGAACACAGAACACTAGTTTACAAATAAATTGCGAACATCCAGATCCAAACCTTGGCAGACTTGCACTGCTTCACAGACGACTGCACTCTTGTAGTGATCTAGTTATAGATTTAACACATACCTGGGGTCTATAGTGTTCAACAGGTGAATAAACTGTCTTTTCCACTGTTTATCTAAAATGACTGAGTGGTGAATGTCTATCAAACTAAACTGTCATTTGTCCCTCCCCCCTTTCTGCGCGTGCACCTCCTGTGTCAATCATGTGTTTTCAGAGCCTGAGCTATAGTACTGGAAATGAAGCTAAAGCTAGGCTAGTTATATTAGCAATAATAGGATGGAAAGTTCACTGGAAAACTGTTTAGTTACTAACATAAATTACAAGGAAGTACAATGTTAGTGCGATGGTTGCAGACAAACACTTATTTCTCTGTGTTGTTTCTTTTGGGATACGATCCTTAGCAGGATCATGTTTTTGATTGCATCTTACTGTACAACAACGCTCAGACATTGTTGGTTTCTTGCCGTTTCTGAAGGAGACTAATGTTACTAGCGGTTCAGTAGTTAGCATTAGCACCGTCAAAATGGAGGCACTCTATGACATGACGACAAGTGGGAATCTCCTATACAGAATGATGAAGTGGTCATGGTTGGTAGGTGTATCCAGGTGAAAGGTCATGCCCTAGCTCCACCCTGCTCTAGAAAATGAGCAAAGCTTACTCCTAGAGGTGAGAGAAAAGTACATTTAGTCAAGGTCTTGGGGGGGAAAAAATATCAGTTTGGAAAATGTCTGGAAATTTATTTTGGAAAAATGGCAAGCACCTTTTTCTACTTGAAATA
Source organism: Siphamia tubifer (assembly GCA_020466265.1). Lineage (NCBI taxonomy): Eukaryota > Metazoa > Chordata > Actinopteri > Kurtiformes > Apogonidae > Siphamia > Siphamia tubifer. The sequence continues at coordinate 14,207,245 of CM035788.1, forward strand.
GTGTTTTGCTTACCTTCAAACAGAAGAACAATGCTGTTTCAATAATAAAAGACATTTATCAGGGGATCACAATACAGATGGAGTTGGCTTTTGTCTGTTGAACCTGCTTATTCTATAAATATGCAGAACTCTAGCTTCTTTTTTGTCATTATAATCCTCTGCTGCCTCTTTCATACACCGACGGTCATTCCCTATAGCTGAATTTATGCAGGCTATATATTTTCTCATAGCAGCTGCAAACAATCTGCAGATACTGTTAAGATGGACATACTCGGTGCACACCATGTGTTATTCCAATCAAATCTAATCCTGTCTGTGGGCATGAACATCCTCTTATTCTCAAATAAGAAATGACAGCCGAGCAGTGCGGCTCTGGTAGACCAATCAAAGAACAGCTCAGGGATGTTTTACAGTGATTACCAGGACAACCTATGCTGAGCTACAAACAAGCCAGGAGCCCAAGAAAGAGAAAGTAACTTAATAACACAGTAACAGCCAGCAGCGATACCTTCCTGTGCATAGCATACACAAATTAAAGTGTTACAGTTTAGTTATCAAACCAACCGGGAACCTGGTGATACTGTGAACAATTTTTGGCAGAAAAAAAAACAAACAACAAAAATACCTGTAGCACCAAAGCAGATGTAGGTGAACTTGTGCACTTTATAAGAGGACTTGCCACAATTACGTCAAAATGCTAAATTTATATCAGCCTGCTTTGGATGTTGTGCAGGAATGTTGAACTCGAACAAACTAATATCGCAGTGTAATCAAGTATCTGCAGTAGTAGATCTGAATCCTGGCTGTAATTTAATCTTAAATATGTTAGGTCATAGATGGAATCTGGATGGAAGTAAGAGGATCCAATATGGTGGCTACTGAGTCGGTACCCGCTGATCAACATGATCAAAGGGCAATAATTTTCACTCTTGGATCAAAATCTGAAGCCTATGAGGCTTTTGATGTCTACAAGGGTCAAACAATGACTTCCTGCCAGTGTTGTCTAGTAGAAAAACAATTTGGTAAGAGGGTACTTGCGCTAAACCTGCAGAAATTGAGTTTGACAGATGAGCACACGAATTAGTTCAAATTTAATTCAAATGTATAAATGATAACCCCACCTACATCCACAGTCTGTGTCAGGTTGTCTCTGGTGTTTTTCTTCCTAAATACTTGCTTCTTAAATTTAACAAAACATTAGTCAGCTAATTTTTTTGTCTTAATCCTTAATTTAGTATTTATTTAGTAGGCCTATGAAAGGCTATAGTCGTCAAACAGACTACAGCCTTTTTTAAGCTAAATAGAGAATCATTCTGAAGCCTATCGACAGGCGCCATGTTGGATTCTGTTACCTCCGTCCCCATTCCATCTATGACCTAGTACCAACCACTGAGTTTTTCCCAATGTGCTCATTTAAACTTTTTTACAGTACGTGTTTGTTATTCATCATAAGCCCAAAGTAAGTGATTCTGGTGCGAATGGAAAAAAAGAAGCGGGTTGCGTTATTAATAGAAGTGAAACAGGAGATGATTAAAAAAAAAAGAGGAGGCACCCATTATTCCATCAGCATGAATTAAAGACATGCTGGCCAAATTTCAATCGATATTTCACCAAACATCCAACAACAAACATGGTTGAAGGTGAACAACCACAATGGTATGTAAATGATTTGCATGTCTTGTTAATTTTAGTGGTTTAATGCTCAGTCAGTGAAGACACATTTCTCCACTGAGACTGAATAAATTACATCTAAAATCTAAATCTACATTTTCTTTTAACACATATTTCATACAAAATTGGTAAATTTTTAGAATTTTTATAGTGTTTGAGGGCTAGTATTGGGGGTCTTGGAACAAATCAGGCCTTTTACATGTAAAATGCAACTCTATTTATGAAAACACTTCTGGAACAAGTTAATTTCGTAAATAGTGGTGCCACTTTACTTAGTATTTAATTAGTCTAAATTTATCACCATGATGCTAACACCGGCCCAGACTAAAGAGTCAGTGCTACTTCAGATAAATACACACCTTTCCACTGATCCTGCTTTCTTTACACTGACTGTGAGGACTCGACCATTGTTTCAACTCTTTTATATTATGCTTTTCGGTTGAATAATATTAAAATGAAGTTCCCGGGACGTTGTTTTTATCCAGTATTATTCGTGCTACAGCAGGTATCAACCATTGTAATGCGTTTGATTGACTGAATGTTCAGGAAACTCGGAGCTCATGAATATTAATGAACACATTCTGACGTCATTTGAGATCAGTTCAATTTACAGGTGATGGAGACGCAGAAAAAAGACTGAAAAACGATGCCAGCAACTGTTGACAGTAATAAACTATGCCTTCCAGCTCGAAAACTGCACTATAAAGTTCCCAGCAAACTCTAGGCTGAACCAAGTTTACTGTAATAGCCAAAAGAGGCAACTCTGGACTCTGACTAACTCACACAATACAGAGTTTAATTTATTTGATTACCCGATACATCATTTTCTAATTATAAATAAATGAGGTACACTGTGTACGAAAAGAACTTGGCTTGGGTCGGTGCATTAATAAGGCATTAGGCATCTGCTGTCTCTATATTAACCCATAAAGACCCAGTGTTACTTTTGTGTTAGTTCCCAAATGAATTTCTCTCTCCATTTATATTTTCTTAAGTGATTTATCACCATTTATTTTAATAATATCCTTTGTAGCTATTTAGTGTTTTTTTGGAGTCATGCATTTTCCTATATTTAATTCACTGATCATGTAAATGTTCAATGAATCTCAGAGTGAATTCAAAGGTTATTGAATCAAAAGTAGAGAAAACTGAAGAAAAACTGACATTTTGAACAAATGTTTCATTAATTAAACATAAACCCTCTGTCTTTTATCAAACTCCATGGGTTTAATGGTGAATAACTGTTGTGGAAGTGTTTCCACGGTAACTACAGAGCCTCTGACTGTCTAAATGGGTCATATCTGTTGACAATGAAAAGAAATATGACAAACTGATTTTTTCACCAACTGTATGGCTCAGGAGGTGGAATGGGTCATCCAATAACCGAAGAGTTGGCGGTTTGAATCCTGCTCTGTCGTAGGGCCCTTCTCACTTCTAGTGTCACACTCACTGGTCTATGAATATGTATGAAAGTTTGGTGGTTTTGGAAGAGCCGCACTTCCGTCAGAGAAGCTGTGGCTACAATTGTAGTTTACCACCACCAGAGGGAGAATGTGAGAGCGAATGAATAATAGATCAATAACACTGCTCTACAATTTTTTTAAGAAAATATCTGCTTCAGACATTAAATGTACTAATTCTTACATACTTTAATAAGATGAATCAGAAAACAAATGACAAAAGTGCTGATTGGTTCATGTTTTTAATATATATGATGGTGTGTTATTCCACATATATGGTGGTTTATGTACATGTATACAATGGATTCGTAAATATTCCACTGGAAATAACCTGTAAAGTGAATGGATCATAATGTGCAGACAGTGTTTTGAAGTAGATCTGAGACCAATACTCCTTTGGACTAAAACCTATTATCTTATTAATTCTAAGAATTTCACATTTTCACCCCAGACTTTTCTTGGAAACTTGAGTCAATCAGTATTTAAGACTTGAGTTTTCTTTATCAGTAACACACATCTGGTCAAATGTCATTACTTTTATTCCGGAAGCATTTTACTTGTAGACCAATGAAATATGAAGCATTTTGGGTGCCTTGAAAATATGTGCTGATGAGATTAGTGGATCAACAATAGGGATTTAAATCTTGGTTCTATTAAAAAAAAATAAAAATAAAAATAAAAAAAAAAATGTCCGAGTTGCTTTGTTTCAAGCTGTTTTAGATGGTAGAAAAATGGCTTGAGGTCGAACAACATAGTTTTCCGGAGTAAATATTCTGTATTATTTAGAGAAAGTACATAGGGTAAACAGAAATACAGCTTACTATGGAGCCTTTCATCTTTTATAAAACTGTGATCAAGAGACCTTAGGATAAAACAGAATATGTTTTAATAGTTTATGCTTTATACTACTGCTCTTGATTCCTGCAGTGGTATACTAGTGTGTCAAATGTGCATCAATTTTAAGGAAAAAAAAAAGAAAAACAACATTCTTGAAGTCCGCTGGATGTCCACGTCCTTGTTAGCCAGCTGACAGTCTTACATGTGCACGTCAGGCTTCTGGTCTTGGTAAATACGGTGCATGTTTCAACTCAATGTGGGAGCAACGGTGTTCATGTGACATTTATGTGAAGCTACTCTCCACAGGGGTTTATATGAAGTCAACTTCAGTGTATACGGTCATGATAATGCCTCACAGACTAATGATACACTGGGATTTTTAGTGTTGATACTACATGAAAACCGAAAGCAGAAAGTGGGAAAAAAAAACCAAAGGGCTGTACTGTGTATGCACTGAAACAAATAGAGAAGAGATTTTCCGTATTTTCTAGCCAGTGTTTCCTCTGACAATGGTTCGCACCTGTGAGGATTATTCACTTTTGGTCTTGCTCTGACTTTAGTGGATCAGATTTCCAATTGTGTTTTTGTTGTATTTGGTAAAAGAAAAAGTTTCCAGAGTAAGAAAAACAAACCTCAAAAAGACTATTTAGCTCTATGTTAAGTAAATTTAGCTCTCGATTGAGTAAATGTACCTCTATATTGTCCTGCACGGTTCTGATTTTGACATACCGCAACCGCCCGTACCTGTCATGTTTAAACTCGTATCCGACCCGTTTTCCGACAAAAAAATAAATAAAAAATCCGCACCCGAACCGACCCGCTATAAATGAACCCGATATCCAACCCAAAAGAAAATGTCAGATAGCCAAACTTAAATACAAACATATATTGCCATGAATATACTGAACAGTGACATAGCCAAGGCAGAACCAAATAAAAATATTGTTAGCCTACAAACCGCAAATTAGACCCACGATCACCCACGTCCGACCCGAACCGAACCCGTATCCGACACAGCACAACATATTTCAGTCATTTCGTGACAATTTGCGGTTCACCCACGGGTAGCCGAACCTGTGCAGGACTCTGCTATATTGAGTACATTTAGCTCTATTTGGAGTAAATATAGGTCTATATTGAGCGTCGAATAGTGTTCCGGACCAAAAGTCCCCATTCTGTCTCTTCCTCTACATGTTTTTCAGCTTTCCAATCACCTGTGACATCATCATCTGATCGTTAAAAGACGGAACTCCCATGTGGAATCCCACCTGCAGACCTTGTTTATACTAATTTGCATATGTACATGTGGAAAGGGAGGAGTCAGGTTCTCCAACAAATGCGGTCAATTCCACGCTGACTGGGCTGTACAAAATAAAAGAGCTTGGATTCAAGCACACGTCCGGTTTTGTATATCTGTTTTTTTTTGTTCGTAAGTACTTCTCCAGATTTGGTCGTACGCCAGGTTTCAGGATAAAATCCACGCAAGTCTTTGTACATGAGGCCCATGGTCCTTAGTTTTTGTTTGTTTGTTTTTATCCACTAAATTAAATACTGAAGATTATACCTTATACATTTTTACTCCATTTCTTACAGCATCAGGGCCTACTTGCTTTATTGACTGTGTGTTTCCCATTAACAAGTGCCTCTTAAATATGACTTAAATTTCAAAGCATTAATTGAAGCAGATGGTGCTGCTTAGATGCAAAAATAATGCCAAGAAATGATTTGAACATGCACACTTTTACAGACATTATGGTGCGTGCTGTGTTTTCACAGACAGGGACCTGTCACTGAGCGATGCCAATTTAAAAAAAATAATTTTTATATATATTTTTGTACAGCTTTGATTTCCTTGCTCAAATCACACTGGCACAACGCTCCCTGGTTCCATCAGGAAACACCTGGCAAATGACTTTTCCATCTCAAAGACATGTGCTGTATCAGATGGGTCATGTTGATCTCATCTCAAGCCACTTCAACTGCAATTTGCATGTGATCATGTGAAATCGACCTGTGTGTGCTATGATTGGGTTTCCTTTCAAAACACAGTCACAAGAGCTGGGAGTATTGATCTAAGTATCAATAGTATCAATACTAAGGTGAGTGTTGTATCAAATCCATAGTAGTGTGATGAAATTGACACTTTTATTACAGTTTTATTTGTATACATTGGCACTTCTGAGTTTCGTTCTATGTATTTTCGGTTTGTGGAAACACGTTCGATTTTCAAATAATATTCAAATAGTTTCTAGCAAATTTTGAATGGTGTTCCATCCCTAATTTATATACTGTTAGATAGTTTTATAATGTAGTTATATTATATTTGCATAAAATTTTGTCCTGTGTTTTAACATTATTGTAATCAGCAAATATGGGTGGCTGATATTGGGGAATTTTGGTCCAATACCAAGTCAATACAGGGCTAGTAAAACCAATATACACCAATACAATAGTTTTTAATTACACTGTCTTCTGCTGGAACACTTTATCTAAAAATGTGAAGTACTTTATAAATACAGTTTATTATTATTATTATTATTATTATTATTATTATTATTATTATTTAGTTGATATGTTTGGGAATATTTACATGTGAGTTTTTATTCCTGTTTTATTCAGAATAAAGTTTAATTCCTCTTTAAGATGACCACGTAAACACCTAATTCCAGTTGAAAATAACTATTCTGAATTGAACTTCATTCCAAATGAAATCACTGATTTATTCCACTCTTAATTCTGAATTTGATTATTCCTCTGAGATGGAAACAGTTAATTCTGCACATGCTCCTGGTTTTGTCACGATGATGCATGTATTCCGCATTGATTAGTTTATTGATTAAACTGAGCTGCTGCTTCATAGTTATTACAAAAATAAATGCAAAAATCACATGTAGTATCTGATCTAACATGTTAAAATGAAAGCAAAACAGGAAGTGGACATGATCATTTTCTTCTAGTCGACACCCAGTCGTTAAGTGGCTGTTCTGTCCAATCAGAAGCTCTTCAGCTCTTAAAGCCCAATTAACTAGAGTGTAATCCACCCATTTCCATGAAAACCTTTATTTGGAACCAACTTGTCCATGAAAACATGAAGAAAATGGCTATAATTCCAAATTATATTATTCAAAATAAATAATTCAGAATTAAAAAAAAAACATCACCTAAACATAACTATTATGGTAAAAAAAAAAAAAAACAATTTAGTTAATTAGTTATTTAGTTAATAAAAATGTTTAGTTTTTTATAATAACTAACTACAACAGTGTCTCTGTGTTGGGGGTCTGTCCTGGGGACATACAGCTCAGTGCTCTCCAGAGGGTGAGCTGCTGTTATGTGTTGTGTCCACAGTGGTGGATGACTTTACTTCACTCATTACATATGTACTGTCCTTTTCCACTGGACTAAAAAAAAGTCCACTCTGCACTCAGCTTTCTCTCCGGCTCTGCCATTACGTCTGACTGCTCTCTGAATCTCTGCTCTCTGGCAGAAAGCCGCTAGGGAGGGGGAGGGGTTAAGTGTGCGCCTTTGGCACAGAGAAGCCGTGCTCTGAGGAAATTTGAGTAAATTGCTGGATGGCAGAAGTCATCATAATCACTATTAAAACATAAATTGTGCGACATTTGAGTTCTTTCATCCACATGCAGATTTGTTCCAGAGCACTGCTAACAGTTTTGGGCCCCTCAAACATAATCATATTGGGGAAGGGGGCTTGCCAGAGCAGTGCAAAGTGAAAGTGAAAGTGAAGAACCTTTACTGTTACTGCCCACTCCACTGCATGGGGCCCCCCAGAGGTGGAAAGTAACCGAGGCTACATCCAGACGAGTTTGATACGGGTTTAGTTTTGAAACCGTGTCAAAAAGATATTATGTAAAAATTGAACTGTTTCAGTAAAAATCTGTGTCGGCATGGGGGCGAAACGCTTGCTGAAAACAATGCAATTCACATGCCACACCCCTATGCGCGCTGTAAGCCAGTCCCACTGGATACAAGAGAACAATAGAAGAAGACACACACCAGACACAAACAACAACAATAACACTGCTAACACCTTCACCCATTCACCACTGATACTCTATTGTCTCCATTATTACTGTCTTGTGACAAGAATGAATGTTACAGGTGCAAGGCTGCTGCTTTTTCCGGTCATGTGGTCATGACGTGGGTGTGAACACACATGGATACTCGTCAGGATGGATACGGACATGGCACCTTATCCCATCCATTTCCGTGCAGACGGGGTCTGAGTAATTAAGTAGATGTTTTTTAGGTATCTGTACTTTTTACTTTTACTCCCTACATTTGTTCATAAATATCTGTACTTTATACTCCTTATATTCTTAGAATATGCTTTTTCAAACAGAATGAATGTGAGTCTGTTCAGAGGGAAAATCAGTACAGAAATTGTGACTTTATCTCAAAATATTCACTTCATGTCATGATTTCAACCCTTTTTCCCATAATTATTATGCATTTCTTAACTCATATTTATGATTTCATCTCATAACTTGGACTTTCTATCTCACAATTTTCACTTTTCATCTCATAATAATGACTCCATATCTTAATTGTGACTGCTTTTTCTTCCCATTTTTCCTAAATGTCGTGTCCATACCCACTAAACTGAGTACTATGACCTGCACAGTAACTCACTTTTTTCAATGGCTTTATTTTTGGATACTTTTGAAACTTTTCAGATTTTTCCTGGTTAAATAAGTATTATTTCATCCATGGCAAAAAAAATCTAATAAAAAAAATACAGTTTTACTTTTTACTTTATTACAATTAACAAACTGTACTTTTTAGTTTTACTGAAGAAAAGGACTTTTACTTTTCCCAGAGTATTTTTTTCATACAAGTAGTTGTACTTTTACTTAAGTACAGAATGAGAATACTTTTGACACCTCAGGAATTTGTTATGCTCCTCCCCCTCTTGAATGGATTTTGCTCTCCCATCGTACCCTGCTCAATAGATTAATGTTGTTGGCATTGCTGTGTTTCTCTTTGACACATGCATAATATGATTCAAGTATAAAAAGGACATTAACAAAACACATAAAGTAAACTTTTCACCCTCTGTGAGCCTGTACTGTATATTTGTTTTTCGGAATAGACAGAGCTTTTGTTGTCAGCATAAATCAAACGGTGTCCTCTGTGAATGAGTATGGAGGTAATAATGAAAGAAAGAATAATCTGTGCCTTAGCTGGAAACCTGCTTGTCACATTTGAAACATGGAGGTCATTTACTCGAAAGGCCAATATTGTAATGGGAGATGAAAGTGTTATGAATGCAAGCCCAGTCGGCTTCTCTTGTATGCTTTTGGTAAAGAGAGATTTATATCCGTCCGCTAAAGCTTTCAGGAGAGTCTTATTTGTCTTTTCTTCTCTTCCTTTTCACACTGTCGTCTTCAGCCAACATCACCTGTCTTTATCCTTAAATATAAATAGTTCAAGTTTTTACATTATATCTTGTCTTGTCATCCATTAACATTCTATATTTGCAGATATTGGATACATATGGTTGTATTTCATGATTGATTGATTGATTGATTTTTCCCTAGACCTCGTAAATTGTTTGACAGGGAAAAACAAAAAAGTCAAAATAATACAAAAAATTAAAATTACCATGGTGACCAAGGTTAATCACAAATTTACAATTGACTTGTACGTACAAAGTGTTTTCAGCCCATTGGCCAGATCTGGATCTCATTCAAATGCACATTTTAACTCTTTATATTTCTACTTAAATTTTGCCTAAATTCCCAGTAAAGTAAATTGAATGTTGTTCTTGAACCATTTTGAGAAAATGCAAATGGTCTTACAACAGTAAATGGTTTTATATAGACCCACGGTTCTCAAACTGGGGTCCGCGGACCCCTAGGGGGACGTGGCGCATGTCCAGGGGGTACGCGAAATTATTCATTTTTTTTTTTTTTTTTTGCTGTTTTATTTTGAAAAGCGGAAGTTTTATTTTGTAGCGAGCGGGCGGAAGTAACAGCGCTGTTTGACACGAGCTTGACTAAATTGAGACGGAGCGAGTCACAGGCTATTTTTAGCCACCCTGCAGCAAACATGGATCGATTTTTCAGTACGCAAAGTTCCTCAAGAAGTGGTAAAAGAAATGACAATGAAAATGACAATGACAAAAAACAAACGCCCTAACCCTAAAAAGAGAAAGTACATTAATAGTTATATTGAGTTTGGCTTCATTGAGAACAATGATGGGAGACCAAAATTCCACCAAAAGTCTGTCTGTCTGTCTGTCTGTCTGTCTGTCTGTCTGTCACACACACACACACTTGGTTTTGTGTGTCTTTTGTTCCGTTTATTATTTTAAAATTATTGAAGTGCTCATTTATATTATAATACCTGAAAAATTCACTGGTTTTCACAAAAGCACTATTAAAAAAGGTTATCATTGTTTGATAATAATCATTGTTGAAGTGGTTTTTTTTTTATCATTTTCAGCATCGCAAGGATGAGGGGGGACATGGAAAAATTTCACCCCTCCAAGGGGGACCTGGGCCAAAAAAGTTTGAGAACCCCTGATATAGACTATAAATAAAGACATTACGTTCGATGATCCTAGTGGATTTTCTAATCCAGATTTTGAGTCTGGATTAGATTAATTATGACAATGAATCAATTCATTAATTTATATTATTATTATTATTATTATTATTATTATTATTATTATTATTATTATTATTATTATTATTATTATTATTATTATTATTATTATTTATTATTATTATTATTATTATTATTATTATTATTATTATTATTATTATTATTATTATTATTATTATTATTATTATTATTATTATTATTATTATTATTATTATTATTATTATTATTATTGTTATTATTATTATTATTATTATGTGATACCCCAGGTCCTACATTACAGATCAAACCAAAGCAGCCTTTCCTTCCATAACACCTTACAGTCTGATCACCTCTAAACATGATTAATTGATCCAGTAATTTGAACAAAGACAAGAAGTCCCAAATATTAAGAAACATTAAGAAATATACTCATATTCAGTTATTATTACACTTCATTACACTTCATATGTAATGAATCAAAAACTATTTTACTGAAATTGAATGCATCTACTGAAAAAAAAAGGCTAAATAAGGTGAATTTTTATTTAATTTTTTCTTCAGTTTAGTTGGTCCCAAATAAATAAGATTCACATTACTTACAAATATTTCTTTTTTGTCAGACACATGGAACAAAAGGTTAATTGTTTAACCTTGACATGTTTCCTCAGAAGGGAAACGGTAACTTGATGTTACTGTGACATGTTGTCGTCAGTGGTTTTATTCTGCTTTGCCATGTCGAGGTCAAATAATTAATCTCTTTTGTTTCCATTTATCTGACAGAAAAGAAAAAGACATCTTTGTAAGCTCCAGTAGACAATATAAACCTAATCAGACCACATTACTTGCATTTCACAATAAATACAATTACTATATGTAATATATTCTATTATACAGTTGTGGGGAAACATTCTATATATTAGATCACCCTTGTTTTCTTCAATGTCATGTTAATTTGAATGCCTGGTACAATTAAAAGTGCATTTGTTTGGACAAATATAATGAAAACAACAAAAATTGCTCATAGTAGTTTAATTTCAGAGTTGATATCTATCAATGTTACATGTTTTCTTGATAAAAAAACAAAATCACTTCAGTTCTTACATCAATGTCTCTGTTTTTCTACTGATAAAAACAAGCTTTTTTAATTCATTGTTTTCTTTTCTGTCTGTTTTAGTCACATGACACGAGCAATATAAACATACATATATTGTGTGTATATAAATATACACAATAATAATAATAGTAATAATAATAATAGTAATAATAATAATAATAATAATAATAATAATAATAATAATAAATCATTAAATAAACAAAAATAATTCCACACAACTGATGTTGCTTTTCTTTCTGGCAGTGAGCCTTGGTTTTGGGTGATTTTCTTTTGTTGGTTTTGGGTGATTTTCTCTTGTTGGTTTTTGGTGATTTTCTCTTGTTGGTTTTTGGTGATTTTCTCTTGTTGGTTTTGGGTGATTTTCTTTTGTTGGTTTTGGGTGATTTTCTCTTGTTGGTTTTTGGTGATTTTCTCTTGTTGGTTTTTGGTGATTTTCTCTTGTTGGTTTTTGGTGATTTTCTCTTGTTGGTTTTTGGTGATTTTCTCTTGTTGGTTTTTGGTGATTTTCTCTTGTTGGTTTTGGGTGATTTTCTCTTGTTGGTTTTGGGTGATTTTCTCTTGTTGGTTTTGGGTGATTTTCTCTTGTTGGTTTTGGGTGATTTTCTCTTGTTGGTTGCTAATTTTTCAGAGAGAGATTAATTTTGTAAAATTCTAATAATTCTTTCTTTAATTCTGAATAAAAGTTAATTCTGCTTTAAGATGAACATGTAAACATATAATTCCATTTGAAAATAATAATTCAAAATTAAACTTAATTCCAAATAAAGTCACTGTTTTATTCCGATCTTAATTCTGAATGTGATAATTCAGTGAATCATTATTCCTGTCATTCTGCACATGCTCCTGGTCTCATTGTGGTGACACACATATTCCACACTGCCATCATTAATATGTTGATTCCTATGGTTAATTTGTTTGAGCTGCTGCTTCATAATTATCACAAAAAAACAAATGCAAAATTTGCATGTAGTAGCTGAAAAAAGTGGACTTGATCGTTGTCTTCCAGTAGACGTCCAGACATTAAGCGGCCGTTCTGTCCAATCAGAACCCTTTGTTCCTCCAGCTTTTAAAGCCCAATTAACTAGAGCAGAATACACCTGTTTCCCTTTATCTGGAATTAACATGTCTATGTAAGCATGAAAGAAATAGCTTTAATTCTGAATTATTTCATTCGGAATAAATAATTCTGAATTAAAAAAAGATCATGTAAATTGTAACATATTAATTACCCAGAACACCAGGTGTAGCACTTTGTTGCCATGTCAATATTTAAACATAAGGGCTTCTCTTCAGTTCCACAGTGCATGGATAGGCTGTTTGACATGCTCAAATATCAGGAGAGTACTAGGAATACATCGAATTATTGTATCTGCTATGATTTCATCCTTGGATCTCTTCAAGAAACTGCAGAAATATCCACATTAAAGACAAACATTTCCTGGACTTGAGGGAGAAATAATTGTGAGCAGAGGAGTTACAATATAAAACCTGTCTCAATGACTTTCTGTAGAGCTGTTTTCTTGATACCAGTAGAGCAATCTGCATAATTATTGTTTAACGGCTAAACACAGTCATTTCTAAAGCTTTCTCAAGCAAATGGACATTTAATATCAAACTATGGACTTCACATTGTTTGAATCATTTTCATTTCAACTTTAGATAATTAAAGCCTGCATTCTAGGACAAGTGACTTCAGTTTACTACAGTGTACTTATCCATTATAACCAACTGAATGGGTTACGACGTCATCAGAAAACTGATTCATTCACACCTGAAGATTTCACATCTTCCAGATTTGTGGTGAGTGGGAGGCAAAGACGTGAAAGTGACATGAGTGGGATAGTTAGTAAGAGATGTAGAACTGACTGTAGACTAATAGACTATCTGTGATGCTGTGTTCCTTCAGGACGGAAACTCTTAAGCGTGGCACTTTCAATAATAGTCCGCTCATTAAAAAACAACCACTAACAGGCTACACTTACAGTCCTAATGGACAGAGGTGGATTCTTTAATATATATATATATATATATATATATATATATATATATATATATATATATATATATATATATATATATATTAAAGAGTTATACATCGAAGCAAGTGAGCCTAATTAAATCCATTTCAATTCACTGATTCACTTTTGTATTATAATAATGATACATATCCCAGCCAGTGATCTGAGTTAGCAGCTCATGTTACTGATAACACGAGTCAACAACTAAAATGCTTCTGGAATAAAAGTAATGAAATTTGACCACGTGTGTTTCTGATCAAAACAACAAAAGTCTTAAATGCTGGTTTGCAAAATAAGTCTTGGGTCAAAATGTGAAATTCTTAGAATTAACAACAGAATATGTTTTACTCCAAAGGAATATTGGTCTCAAATCTACCAGATCATCTTCAAAACACTGCCTGGCAGCACTTGTTTGGGTGGTTTCTATTGGAAAACAGAGGTATCGAAGGTCCTTCCTTCCTGCAGCTGTCTGAATCCAAAACAGAAACAGCTCCCAATAACAGTGCAATAATTTATAT